>BPLR01016242.1:0-33674 GCA_021605095.1 Caerostris extrusa | reverse complement strand
AATTCTAATTTGGGCGTTTCACGATGCCCTAATCGATTAAAGTCTCGTCATTACTGCTGCTGCTGCGAGGACTTCTTTCCTCCCCCCCGTCCCACCCCACGTTCGAAAACCCAAACAAATGAGGCCACCCTCTCTCCAGCGAGCCGATATTTCATTTCAGTGCACCCTCAGGATTTGGCATTCACTCTCTCTCTGGAGGGGAAAAGAAGAGAGCTTCAAATAAATGTAGAGTTGCAGTTCAGAGGGAGGGATTTTGATGGAGACTCTCTGTTTTCTTCAGTTGGGTCCGTTCGGTCTCACTGATAGAGCCTGCTTGATTTCGCCGGATGGATAAGTCGCCCAACAAATGGTTCGGTATCGGAAAAACGCGGTAAGTCCTGCTCTGTTTACTCTAGCGTGCGTACCTTTTTTTGGTGGTGTTTTTAATGTAGTTATGATAAGAATGATATTTTTCTGATTAATAAGACTTTTTAATAAAAAGAAAAAGCATGGAGCTCTATGTTTTATGAACTTGTAGGCTAATTTACAGTTACCCTTTTATTTCTTTTAATTTTAAAGTATTTATTTTTAAAATGTAGATATTAAGCCCATACTTTGTTCAATTGATTTCCTGTTTTAATATTGAAAAGCGCGGTAGTCGTGGGTGCGTACGTTTTTCTGGGTTTTTTAAAATAGTAGTTATGATAGAATGATAATTTCTGATTAATAGAAGATTTTCAATAAATAAACACATGGAGAAGCTTAAGAAGAAATTCCATTAAAGCATTTGTTTCATAAGCCGAAATGGATGTTATTCCCAATTTGTTTATTATATATTTTTTATAGTTTTGAGTTTTCTTATTTCTCAAATGATTTAAAAGGACATAAATTCAAGTTTAACATTTTATAAACTATTTAATATTACATGCAATATATATAAAAATATATTCAAAATTAAGCAACTGCTTAATTCCAAGATTGAGACATAAATTAAATATATTAATAAATTATTATAATACATAAATTAAATTTTTAGTTTTTAAATGATCAAACGATTTTTTTTTTTTTAAACTGAATTTTTTTATTTGATTAAATAATACTTTGGAAGAACAGGATTGTTTTTTTCCCTTACAAAAAGAAAAAAAAGAAAGAAACTTTAAAAAAATTAAGAAATTTTAGAAAAATTCAGAAACTATAGAAAAATTAAGAAGAAACTTTATTCAGAATTATTATTATAATACATTTAATTATTATAATACATTACATTAAAATACTAGTTCTTTAAATGATCAAACGATTTTTTTTTTAACTGAATTTTTTTTATTTGTTTAAATAATACTTTGGAAGAACTGGATTGTTTGTTTTTCCCTTACAAAAAGAAAAAAGAAAGAAACTTTAAAAAAAATTAAAGGAACTTTAGAAAAAAATTCAGAAACTTTAAGAAAAAATTAAGGAAGAAACTTTATTCAAGGAATTATTATTATAATACATTTAATTATTATAATACATTACAATAAATTTTCAGTTCTTTAATGTCAAAAGTTTTTTTAAATAATAAATTTTTTTTTATTTGATTAAATAATACTTTGGAAGAACTGGATTGTTTTTCCATAACACAGACAGATATTTAGATCTCATTCAAAATCTTCTTCATATATATTTTGAGGAATATTTCCACCTTTTTTGGCTAAAAATAATACAAAAAAACAAATATGGTCGTTTTTGGCCATATAGAGACTACCAGAAAATTTAGAATTTAATGAAGAACAAAATGCAAATCAACAATCTTAAAAAACAAGTATTATAAAAATTTTTAGTAAAGTCAATTCCTACTTTTTTTTTCACTCTATTGCAGAAAATCCTTTATAAATAATTTTCATTCATTTTTTTAAGTTTATCTGGCGCCATCTATTATTAGATGCATTCAACTTAAATATAAAGAAAAATAAAATTAATTAAATTTAAAGAAAGTTAATACAGTATTTTTCAAATATTAATTCATATCAGTGTTATCCACTACAAGTTCAAAAAAATGTATTTGAACTAGAGTGGATGAATAAAAATATTTTATGAACGATTGAAAATTGGAACAAGATATACATAGGGAGAGTGTGAGCTAGTAGTAGTAATTGAAAAAATTATATTACAAATTACAAATCATTAAAAAAAGACAAAAGAAAAAAGACTTCTGGTCGACTCGTAGCAGAACTCTCTCCTTCTTCAAAAAAAAGAAGACACCCTCTGCTGCTGACACCTTTCCCCCCACCAAGAGGGGGAGGGTGTCAGCTTCCTCACTTTTCATTGGAGTAGACATTTCTCGGGTTGTGGTCTATAACCCATCACGATGGAACAATTCATGGTATAGTTTATTTTCAATGTGTAGTTGCTTCGACCCTTTGAGGCCGCACAGACGTTCACTAATTTTCTGAGTCTCATTATAGATCATGCCGAATATCAGATGTGAGTGACAGGTTGTTCTTTTGAGTACAAAACACTAATTGCATGTAATATAACTACCCACAATACTGCTTCTGTGCCGTAAAATTTGAGTAATGTGTTGCTGTTATATGCTTATCAAATAATATGCATTCCTCGCTCCTGGGAATGAACGCCGCCTAATCGCCTATTGACTAGTGCTCTGGCCTTTGGTGCCGCAGGCTTCAGCCTCGAATCCTGAGGTGGCATGGATGTTTGTGAGTGGTTCGGAATCCTCGTTAAACTAAGTGTTAGCCCAAAGTGTTAAATGTCTGTAGAACGACAAGCCAAACTTAGGGAAGGAGAAAAAAAATGTTAATACTACTACACCACACCGCATCACTGTGCCTAGAGCTGAGTTTGCCCCTTTTACAGTTTGGGAATGATGTGGGCGAGAAGTCTGATTGGGCTCTGTGATGCTCTACGGTCATATGATACCGGGACCTACGGCGTAAAGTGGATTCCGAACCATCCATGGCACCACCGGGACTCGACGAAACCTGTGGTACCGAACGCCATAGCCCTGACACTCGTCCATCAGACCCGAGAAAAAATGCTACATAACTGCTCATGAATTTATCGCAGGTATAAAGATGGTTATGAAACTAATTGTCATTATTCGGAAAATCTACCTCGTCATCTACCATGTTGCTTTGGTACAGTGGTGAAACTGATGATTTATCTAAATTCTGTTTTTGTGCTAAACTATCGCAAAGAAATCCGCCAAAAAAACGGTCGCACAATACAACACTCTTAAACTTTTTTTATACAGAAGTAAAAGAAATGAACCAACGGGTTTAAAATACAAGTATTTCCTTCGATAAAAAAAAATAAATAAATAAAGTGTATTGCTTATAGTGAATGGTTGCTGTTTGCTTTTTTTAACGTTGCGATCCATCAACTTGAAGGCTCCATTTTTTTCTACTTGCGTTCAACTTGGGAACTGCTTTTTCATTCCACGAGTGAAAATGTTTGAAAATTCCGCAATAGACATTTTCTCATGAAAAAGACAAGAAAAAAAAAAATTCTGGTAGAGTAGATTAAAACATGTTGATTTTACGTACATTTTTTTTTTTATTATTTTTAATTTATTATTTTTTTCGTTTTTTTTAATAAAAAAATCTATTGATGGAACGTGACATTTCTCAATACATTTTCACTTTTTAAGGAAATTATTTTTTACAAAAATTTGTGTATACTTTAAGATTTGTTATTTTATGTACATCACAATTAATTTCGAGGTATACTTGACTAAAATGTATGTGAGATAGATTTTTAAAATTTATCTGAAAATGTTCCGAACCATTTTTTTAAAAAAATATGAATATTTTTAAAATTTTATATTTCAATTGACAAATTTTATATTTCTCTAAGAATGTCAAAGAAGCTTTGAAGCTTTCAATTTATTCTCTACTCGCAGCGAGACGGCCTGAATGGCCGAGTGTCTAGCGCTCTGGTCCTGGGTACCACAAGTTTCGTTTTCAAGTTCCGGCGGTGCCATGGATGTCTGTAGTGATTCAGAATCCACTTTTAAGCCGTATCTCCAAGTCTCCTATAACCGTATAGCGTCACAAAGCTAAATCAGACTTCTCACCTACATCATTTCCAAACTGTAATGGACTATAAGTGTGTACAAATGACCGTAGAGCGACAAACCGAAGAGGTTGTTAAAGTATGGGGAAAATATTAAGCTTTTGGCCGAGTGGCTAGCGCTCTGGCACTCGGTGACACAGGTTTCGGGTTCGAGTCCAGTCGCTGCAATGGATGTTTGCAGTGGTTCGGATTCCACTTTAAAAACCGTAGGTCCCCGTCTAATATGACTGGTGGACGTAGGGCTCACAACCCTACCTTGTAAAAATATCTCCTGTCTCGAAATCTGCCAGTAGGCAGACTGGCCTTGACCCACCATGTGATTGTTGCGCCAATGATGATGATCATCATCATTGTTTATTAGAGCCAAAGTTAATCTTGATTTCAAATCGTTAAATTTTAATAAAAAAAATTTTTCATTTAATGGATTATTTAAGAATTGGATTTTATATGGCATATTATCAGTAATTTCATTTGATATATAAATAATATTTCCTCCGATTCTCCCGGTCTAACATGTTAATAGAGCGTTGAGGGGTTATTGTTAATCCGCGTCCGTAGCCTATCTTCAAGCTACAGCACCACCTGAGTAGTGTTAAGTGAGTAACGTTGGTGCAGCGCTTGCCTTAAGGCATCCAAGACAACTGTCTAAGTGTTTGCCAGCTGCATTAGAAAAAAAAAATTGATAATTATTGTAAGCGAGAATTTATAAAATATTTAATTCAATCTGAAAAGTTTGCTTAAATTGAAAAGTTTTCTTTGTTAGATATTGTATTTCCATTAAAAATCCACATGGATTACATCATTTCTTCCGATGTGGACGACACCAAACGATACTGATAAAACCAGCGTAAATCTGGCATCACACATTTTGGCGTAGTAAACCCATCTGCGGAAGAGCATTCTGATCGAACTTATTATTCGCAACACGGAAGTCGTCTGCAGTTTAAAACGTCTGCTCCCCCTCAAACCGAACCACGTGAGGGGAGAGGGAAGAGAATTATATGTTTCCTTCCCCGGTTATTCCGTTGAATCTTAAATATCGTCTGCCCGCGATACATAAACAGCCTCCGGTGCGTCCATAATTCTCGGGGATTGTCGGTGTGGGCGGGGTCTTTTCCTCGAATGAAGGCAGGTGAAACCTCTTAATGTTGGATATTTTGTAAAAAAAAAATATAATAAATAAATAAAAAATATAAAATATGCATCAGATGCCTTTTTATCTATCGGGGTTTTCCGATATACTTCTACATTTTTTTCTCAAATAGTGCTTTTTTTTTTTCCTCTTTTGGAGAAATTTTTTTCTTTGTGGTGGGAAAAATGACAAGTTTTCCTCGAATGATTTATAAATTCTTTTTGGGAATTTGAATTTTTCCAAATAAAGCCATTGACGAATATTCTTATACAAATGTGGAAAAGATGCCTTTTAGAAATGAAAAAACTTAGGAAATAAAATTGAAAATACTTCCCTTTGGGGTAAAATATGAAAATCTTCGGTATGCTAAAGTTGCTCATGTATATATAGTAACGTCTCGGCCTATACTCGTGATAAGGGCTTCAAGAAGAGGGCCACTTTCAGGTTCAGGGGAACACTTTAATTTTTGTTTAGAAGCACTATATACACACATATAACTCGTTTATATATACACGCGTGTCACTACGATCATTAGAGAGCAAGCCATTTCTCTTATCATTTACCTATAAAGGAACCATAAAGATAGAGGTACATGGAGGCTAACGCTGCCAAAATGTCTCAATAATGTCAAACTGTCTGTAAGATCATTAGATACACTAGTGCAAGTTCCGGAGATTTCCAGAGTTCTTGAGCCTACAACGAATCACACGGCGTGACTCACGAAACCACAAGGGGCTCACTTTGAAAACAGACGGAAAACTCCGCCCTATTCAGTCACTTCAGAGAAGAAAAAACACTTCTGGTCGATTCGTCGCAGTGCTCTCACCCTTCTTCACCAAAAAAATCCTTTTAAGACGATCCGTCAAGAGGGAGGGTCAGCTTCCCTCACTTCTCATTGGAGTAGACATTTCTCAACTCGTGGTCTATCACCTATCACGATGGAACAACTCATGATATAGTCCACATTCCATCTGTAGTTGTTTCCCCCTGTGAAGGCCGCACAGACAGTCGCGCATTTCCTCATTTTACATTATGCGAATATCTGCTATCAGATTTGAGTGATGAGTTATTATATATTTTTCAAATAACACGCATTCCTCTCCTGGGAATGGAATGCTATAATATATACATAATCAAGAAATAAAGGGAGGACTTTTAGGGCTAGATACCCCCTACCCTCACCTTTTAGTGTCGTATGGGAGGAAATAATCACAGTTTTCAGCCTGAATATCGACTTGAGACAATTTCACATTAGAGAGTTTTTGCATAACGTTTTTTTTAGTCCGATATTTTTTTCTTCCTAGAGCGCATGCTCATAGGAAACATTGTACCTATTGCGCATGCGTATCTGTAATGCTACATTACTGAGCTATTCCTATGAGCATGCGCGCTAGGAAGGAAAATATCGGACGAAAAAAAAAAAAAAACGTTATGCAAAAGTCTCTAGTATCACAGTTATTCTGTCCACGTTTCTAAAAGCAATGAATGAAACGAATGGACTCGTACTTTAGAGTTCTTGCATCATTAGAGTAAGCCTTATCAATGAATCAAAAAGTCGTGTACGATTCAGCTAACTGATTCGTTCTAACCCATACAATAACTGTTTGCGAAAACCAAAAAAAAAATTTAATAATAACAAAGGTGTGAAAATTTATTGGCTAAGCAGAATATTTCCCTTTTAAATCTTTTTCTTAATTTTTTTAATTTAAGGAGGATTGGTTGGATTGAAGAAATTTTTTAAGGCTGTTAATTAATAAACATTTCTATTTAGTTCAGTTATAATTTTGACCATCTGATCGTAAAGAATTATGATTTGGGTATAGTTTTTAATCGTTTTATATTCTTATGCAAACAAAAATAATTATTTCTCCTAAATTTTAAAGCAGCCTGGTAACCAAGTGGCTAGTGCTCTGGCCTTTGGTACCACAGGCTTCAGGTTCGAATCCTGGCGGTGGCATGGATGTGTGTGAGTTATTCGGAATTCACTCTAAACTGTAGGTCCCGGTCTGTTTACCCCAAAGTGGGCACAAGATGACCGTAGAGCGATAAACCAAACCTAAATTTTAAATTTTCAAGAAAAAAAAACCGGAAAAACTAAAATTTTACAATTTCAAAAATAACATTTAGTTATAATCTAAAAACCTCATTTCTGTTAGTAAATGATAACGTTAATACGGGAAATGTATTAATTGATACGTGATATTAAGTGAAATCAAAATATAAAAAAAAAAATTAAAGGTTCATAATGTTGAAATGATTTTAAAATTGAAAATATCATTATTAATCTTAATATTTAATTAATCATTTAGAAATTCTGTATGAGTGATCTAAAATTACATTATTAAACTAATGATACTATTGAATTAACCTTGCATTAGACACGTTCGAAGTTTAGCTTATCGTTTCATGAATTGCTTTACCTTAACAGGATTTCCCCTGATGAGTTAATTTGTAATATTATAAGTAGTAATCCTGCCTCTATGTGTGCCGGATTTACAATATGTTACTAATGTGAGCCAGTTACACGTTTAATATATTGCAAGTTGGAAACAGATAAATGTTTCGAAATTCCACAAGTAGTTCAAACTAATGTATTTTTAGTAATTGTCGATTCTATGGTTACTTAAACATTGATGAAAGAAAATACTTTTTGTATTGTAACTAGCAGAACTCGGCATACGTTGTCCTGCCAAAAAAAATGCATTGTAGCAAATTACAAATCGTGAATATATTCTCCATATTCCTATATAAGTGCATGCTAATTTTCATGGATATCGTTTGAACAGTTTATAAGACGAAATGCTGCAGCACCGTCTGATGGCAAGTAACAGTAACCAATTTTCATAGCGATTGATTGAACGGTATAGAAGTTGATATATTGCAGTACCCTCTGGTGGTGACTTAAAACAAAGGAGGTGGCATAAAAACATTTTCCGTGTTTTGTCAAACACTCAAAAAATTTCATCAAAATCGGCCCAGCCGTTTGGGAGGAGTTCAGTGACAAACACACATACAGAAGAACCCAATTGTAGCACCCTCTACCGGTTCCAATTGTAAAAATCTAAACCCTCCAGGGACCCACTAAAACACACACAACAAATTTCATCCAAATTCCATCCAGCCGGTTAGGAGAAGTTCAGTGACAAACACATGCACAGAAAAATTACATATACATAAGATATGTATGAAGATACATTTTTAGGCCATATTATATCGAAACATTTTTATTCTTATACTAAAATTTTAAACTTATAGTTTTTCTGTAAGAAAAGCTGTGTACATATCCTCTAAAACAGTGTTAAAAGTTTTTTAACCGTATAAAACAATATACTTTAAATTTTCTACCTGCGAAATACATTTGATGGAAAATATTGCGAATATCGAAGGGTTAACTATTCTAAAAATACATAATACTAACCAATACATATAAATGCATCTTACTTACATTGTCACGGGTAAAGAGCCTTTAAGGACTTGCATGTCTGGGCACATGTAATAGTCTGATTGTTCTGTAGGTACCACATTCTCAGTGTATACACAATAGTGCTTGACAAATGGTCGAGGCCTGTTATTGCATCGCTGAATATTAATGCAGCAGCGGTCAAGATTTATGGCAAGTCAGTGCAGCATATCATGCTACGATATACCAAATGAGAGAACCCTAAAAGGACTCCTTTTAGATGTCGGGATATAAATGATCATGATATTTGACAGCATATTCGTAAAAAAAAAAAGGGCAAGATATATGAAGAGGATTGTTTTTAGATATTAATTTGATTTATATTAACTATTAACTGACCGAGTCACTTTATAACATACTATTTTTTGCAACAAATTCTCTGTTGTCAAAGATTTAGTTGTAAATGAAGTAGCTATAGACTTAAGTTGGTAAAACTGTTAAATGCGAATCTATCATATGAAAATATTTTTAACGTGATTAAAGCTTCAATTTAATCTCTTAATAACTAAGGGAATATAAATTGAAATGTAACGTAGAATTTTTTACATTTTGTTTCATTAGAGGATTCTTTTTGACTAATATAAGCTACAAACATCTGAACAACTTGAAAAGATACCTTCTGAGAAGATATTTTTAAATTCCTTTTGGCATTTGCACAGTGTATTTGTATGTCATACAAAAAATAATCTTTATTCAACTCTCATCAATATTATCATATTTTTATGGCGATTGACAAAAGCAGATGAAGACATAATTTAAATTTTTGAAAGAAAACTATATTCGAAATTTTTTTTTTAATTCAATTAGAGAGAATGATAGATGGAGAACTTTGTTTAACCATGAAACCGGCAGTGACATGAATGTTTGTAGTGGTTCGGAATGCACTTTAAGCAGTAGATGCTTGTTTAATATAAATGTAGAGCGTTGGGCGTATAGCTGACAATCCTACATACTTTCAAAACATACAACATACAAAAAAAAAAACATACAATGAAATATTTTTGTAGAATAATAAATTGTGTTGAGTTAGCATAGTTAATATTTTATAAATAACAAAGAAAGGGTGAAACATACTTTCCAATGAACATATTTTTGTAGACTTATTTGACAATAAATTGTGTTAGTTAGCATAGTTAATATTTTATAAATAACAAAAGAAAGGGTGAAACATACTTTCCAATGAGCATATTTTTGTAGACTTATTTGACAATAAATTGTGTTAGTTAGCATAGTTAATATTTTATAAATAACAAAAGAAAGGGTGAAACATACTTTCAATGAACATATTTTTGTAGACTTATTTGACAATAAATTGTGTTAGTTAGCATAGTTAATATTTTATAAATAAAAAAGAAAGGGTTAAACATACTTTCCAATGAACATATTTTTGTAGACTTATTTGACAATAAATTGTGTTAGTTAGCATAGTTAATATTTTATAAATAACAAAAGACAGGGTGAAACATACTTTCCAATGAACATATTTTTGTAGACTTATTTGACAATAAATTGTCGATTAAGTAGATTTAAATATTCGCTCTTATAGAAGATATTTCTGATCTCGATTAAAATCTTATAAATATATTTCAATTTATTTCTCAAATATAAAAACCTGTCATACAATAATTGCCTTTCCAAATGGATTCAAAATTAGATGGTTTTCTGAGTCCAAGTTACTGTATTCATTCCTGTTATAGTACATTCATTCACTACATAATCCATCAGAACTGTTATGAGCTCTTTGGACAATGGATTATAGATAATCTGGATTTGAACGACTTTCCTGTCCGGATAAGTTATCAGTTACATTAAACAATTCAGTCAAAATAGCCCGCATTTGATACATTTATCAAATCTGTGTCAATATACTTTGCGTTTCAGTATGATGATGCAAGTGCAAATTCCATTCGGTACTCGTATACAGTTTCGATTCATATGTACTTCTGGGGTAAAACATAACTCACTATTAGTTGAATTGCGTTTTTTCAAATTCGAATATTCGTGGCGTCGGTAATTTTTATTTATCGATTGCTTCAGCTCTATTTAGTTTATACTAATAACATTTTAAAATTAATTAAGTTAAAATTGCTTACAAAGGAGCTTCAATTTAATGTTCTCAAATTTGAACGTTCTACAAATGAGTTTTGGTATCTTCAGATACTTGTCATTTCAATAAATTTGATGTAATATAAGAGGATGTTAACGTATTTTTGCAACAATTTTGTGTGTGTATATATAAGCATACAGAAAGCAATCTTTGTTATATACGAAATTTCCTGCATAAGATTATTATCCGTTAGACCTCTTGTATAGTCCCTTGTGTTAGTCCTAAACTATGATATTACATCTTAATTTACAAGATAAGAGCTTTTCTTAGAATAACAAAGTTGATTTTGTTTCACTCCTCTTCAACAATCTTCCAAGGCGGCCTGATAACCAATTGGATAGCGCTCTGGCCTTCGGTACCACAAGCATCAAGTTTGATTCCTGGCATTGGCATGGATGGATGGATGTTTGTGAGTGGTTCCGAATCCACGTTAAACTGTAGGTCCCGCTCTGTTTAGCCTAAAAATGTGCACAAGAGGACCGTAGAGCAACAAAGCAAAACCAAATCAACAATCTTCTAGAATCCATCTTCTGGCGGTGCAATGGATGTTTGTGAATGGTTCGGAATCCACTTTAACCTGTAGGTCCCGGTCTTTTTTAGCCTAAAGTATGCATAAGATGACCGTAGAACGACAAACAAACCAAATCCAGAATCCATCCAATGTTTTAGGATGCCGTTTATAGAGAGCTGGTTTTAAAAGCTCAAATGCAATGTAATCCATAGCAGACATGTCGGAGAGGGGGACTTGAGTGTGATACATTGAAATGGGATAGCCACATTTCCGCTTTCATTTTCATTTTTTACAAATATAGAACAGGGGGCTTGATGGCCGAATGGCTAGCGCACTGTTCGGTATCAGAGGTTCAAATCCCGACTTTGCCATGGATGTTTGTAGTGGTTCGGAATCCACTTTAAGCCGTAGGTCCCGGTCCTAAAAGGATCGTAGAGCGCTGCGGCGGCATTGTTACTCCGCGTCCGTGGCTTACCATCAAGTTACACGCGCCCCCTTGGGTAATGCAAAGTGAGTAACTTCGATGCAGTCTTTATGGCGAAAGATCACGGTCTATTTGCCAGTTGCATTAGAAAAAAAACAAACAAATATAGAACAGCAGATTTAGATGTATAACTGTTAACCTTATCCTAATAAAACAACACAGTGAAGATTGTTTAAGTAAAATAATGGATTGTCTTTGAAAATAAGTGTTAAAACACATTTCTTATAGTAAGCCAAGCTAATTTTAACTACTACAATTTTGTCATCATTCATTATTTTAGGTTTTCTGTTATGACAGAATCCAATAATAATCATAAAATCTTCAGGAAGCCTTTGTTTTCTCTGTACCAACATTTTGAGTTTTTTCCCCCTCTTTTTAAAACACGAGATGCAACTTAATATATAATAAGATGTGTACATTCATATATTGGGTATGCATTTTTTCCCAATCCAATTTAATTTTGACGTTTCTTTACTTTTTATTAACTGTGTGACGTTACGTGTAGTAATATTAATATCATGCTTTTCACATTTTTTGTAATAATCAGATAAAAGTATTTGTCTTCGTAAAGTCCAACAATATAGTTTTCGATCCATTGCTTATATTCTAATGACATTTTAAAGCAAAGAAGAATTTTACTGATTCTGATGATAATTCATTAACTCTCATTTTAATTAAACCCTCATTTAAATTTAAACGGAGAAAGTCAAAATCATTACAAAAATGCCTGAATAACCTCAATAGTGTCGAAAACAACATAATGTAATTTTCATGAAATGTTAATCGCATTATAATTATTTTATTTGTAAGGATAAATCAACGATATTTTAGAACTTCTGTTCATGTTGCACCAATTAAGTACAATAGGCAAAAGAGCTATGTAATGATTAAACACTGCAGCAATTATGCATGGTTCACTCGACTATTTAATAGATTTTAAACAAACATAATACATTTAACTTAAAAATTACTTAATAGATTCACCTTTCACTGTCATATTCATTATTTAAATTCAAATATATTTAAAGAAAATAAAAAAAAAAAAACAATTGTATTGCAAGAATTTCATTTAATAATTTATTTCAACCTATTCCTAAAACTTCTCAAAAGAATATTCCTAATATTCGTATAAATCGTCTTCGAAGCAAAATAGTCGGTAAAATGGATATTTATGAAATAACAGTAAAACATTTCACTCATATTTACATGCTTAAAATATGAGATTTTCATAGTTTTCAAGTATTTCTAAAACATTATTAAATACTTGAAATTTTGATGCTACACAATTGCAAAGAATTAAAATGATTTAAGATAACTGGATTTCCCTTCAAAATCCTGAATGATACTCTTAGAAGAGTATAAGGCAACTTAAAAATCCTTGTTATTTAGAAATATTTAAATGGCTACTTCAATATGAATTTTTATTAAAATAAATTGAAAAAATATTTATATTTAAAACTTTTATTTATTTTAGTGTTTTAAGATTCCATGTTTTGATTCAAATTCTCCTATAGTGTATTTATTAATTTTAATTCTTCAGATTTCATTCATTCTTGTATCTATTGCCATCCAACGTTATACAAATTACTCTTTCCTTGTCATTTAATTTTTGTAAATTATTTATGATAATAATAAATAATCTTTTATTGACGAATAAAATATTTTACTATTTGCAATCTGTAATATTCTGATTGTGTTCTTATCAAACGATTCTTTTCAAATTAAATTACAATAATTTATTTTTTACCATGTCATTTACTTTAGTAAAATATGTATTATAAGTAAATTATTTTCACCATTTACAATCCATAGTATTCTGATTGTGTATTTATCATACGATTCTTATCAATTTAAATTCCAAAAATAACTTTTTGCGATGCCTGTGTTCTAGCTAGAACATTATTAGAAATTTAATTACGTTTTGAACAAACGATTCTTTTTTGTGCTTACTTAATCTTTATTTTTGATAATTCAATGGTTGACTGAATGTAGCTTAAAATTTTATTCTTCTTAATTCCAACGGTACATCATTAAGTAATCGAATAAAGAGTACAAAAGAATATTTCTGAGGGCAATTCGAAAATATATATAAGAAATTCAGCTATGATTATATTTCAAAACAGGAATGGTTTCTTTGATTCTTAAGAATTAACTTTTTTTTTTTGTAAATAAATCAAATGAACCGTTTCTTTTGTCCAAAATTTTTCCAAAGAATTTTTTTAAGCGTGAAGGCTTTCTTCATAAAATTAGGAAGACATCTAAAAGTACCATGCGCTGAACTTCAATAAAATACAAATTTGATTTATTTTATGTTGGATAAAGATATTTCAAATAGGAAACTTATTTAATCGCTGAATTGGACAAAAGTTTTTGTTAGAGAACTTACAATTATGATTGTTTAATGAATCGTGAATATTTTACAAAAAGCCATTCATATAAAGATACAGAGTTTCATAGAAAATGTCGCTAAAGAAACACAAACAAATTTCTTTATTTTTAATTTTTTTAGAATATTTAATTTTTATGTATAAATTTCGTTCGAATTAGACATGCAATTGAAATATGTGTATTTATTCATCTTTAGGCTTCATATTACACATAAATATTTTTTTTTTGCGATATATATTATTTAACTAAAATATATTTTTCATTATAATGCAGCTCATTTTATGTAGACGATATCTTCGTGCACTCTAAAGGTATAATATAAGACTTACAAAAATGAGGAATATTCCCAAAGATATTAAAATTAATTTATATATATACGTGTGTGTGTGTGTGTGATGATTGTATTAAATATAAATGAATTTTAAGAAAGCAGACTACAAATCAAATTGTATTTTTTACACGGCATAACGTTTATTATATAAAATACAGGAGGATTTAGTCTTGTGTTTTTTCCTATTCTTAGCCAAATTATCAACTTATAATTTCACAGTGACGACCATAAACATTTCAGACTTTTAATAACATGCAGTATTATCAAAGATATAAAAAAAAATCTGTCGTAAAATGAGTGACACAAATATCGTGTTATCTGCGTTTGAAAATGGTGTTAAATGATGAATTCTTAAAAATACTTTAAAAAAAAAATTGTGATATTATTGTTAATGATGTTATCTTCAAATACAAAAATTATAGTTTTTTTTAAATAAATGTTTTAAGTTACATGTGTATAATTTTGTCTAATATGGCTGTTATTGAACAATGAAATCTTTGTATGCATTTGGAAAACCGTTTTCAATTTTAAGTATATAGACAGTATGATTGTGGTTATTAAAACTGCCTGTTTTGTCTTATATTATTCGAATAAAGTAATTTTTAACTCTAAGAAATATGTCAGGATTCCTTTTCAACCTAGTTATGCAACCTTTGATGTCTAGCAGCACAGATTCAATGCTTTTAACAACACAATAGCATACTTTACAGAATACAATATCTTACCAAAGTTTCATTATTTTAAAACCAATCAACTTCAAAGAACGAACAATCGATCAAAATGTATTTAGAGGATGCAGTTAACAATGGACTGGAACAAGGCACAATTTGAGAAAATCAATACTTAATTCATACTTTCAAAGTTATTTAATAACTTTGAAGAGGATAATAAATAATCGGAAAACCAAACCATTGCATTAAGCGATAGTTAGTAATCAATAAACACCCCCAAAAATTCGCTTACTGTACACATTTCGCCAAGACAGCTGTCAATTAATCCACTAAAATTCCAAAGCGCCATTTTTTTTTTTTTTTTCACTTCTTTTTCATGCTCGTGTTTCTTATCTGCTTCCACCTGTTTCCCCTTTCTCCGATCGATAACTTTAACCGCAACCCCTTCGCAGGTGAAACGAACTTTTTGCACCCGTCTCCACCAATGGGAGATTCCGCCAGATGCGAGAATTCGATAACAATTTATTCTCTCGCTTGTGGCAATCGTATCGAATTTGGAACGAGAATAATTGTTGCCAGGCTTTTGGGACATTATTAATAATCCTTCAGCTGGTTGCTTGAAAGTTTTTCCCATTTATTTAGGACACGTAAAGGAAAATGAAATATAAGTTAAAAATATTTTTTTATTTTTTATTTCCAATGGCAGATTATGAAGAGTTACAGCTAAAAAAGAACAACGGAAAAAAAACCCATACAACATACAACAACAGCAAAATAATACAACAAATAATACAACAAAACATGCTGAAACAGAGTTCATTAACCTAACAATAATGCCAAGTTGCAGATCTTTTAGCCAATAAAAAGTGTTACCAGGTGCACCACGGGGAGGTAGATATTCTGCGTACCCAGCTAAAAATATGATGAAAGGGATATTTGATGAGTTAAAAGAAATCTTCGAATGATGTGACATCCAAAACATAAAATGTAATGATAAGCCTTAACTCAATGATTAGTTCTTTATTATCTCCATTATTAAATTACTTAGAATACATTCAAAATTTAATCAATACGGCTGACAACCAAACCCCAGTAAAATGAAAACGTCTCCTGAATTGGAATCTACCAATAGGCAGATGGCCATGGTCCAACAAGGATTGCAGCGTCATTGTTTGGTTTTATCACCCAACTGTCATCTTGTGCACATTTTAGACTAATTAGACATGGTCCAACATGGATTGTAGTGCTATTGTTTGATTTTATCACCAAACTGTCATTTTGTGCATATTTTAGACTAATTAGGCATAGTCCAACATGGATTGCAGTGCCATTGTTTGGTTTTATCACCCAACTGTCATCTTATGCACATTTTAGACTAATTAGGCATAGTCCAACATGGATTGTAGTGCTATTGTTTGATTTTATCGCCAAACGGCAATTTTGTACACACTTTAGACTAATTAGGCATAGTCCAACATGGATTGTAGTGCTATTGTTTGATTTTATCGCCAAACGGTCATTTTGTGCACACTTTAGGCTAATCAGACTGGGACCTACAGTTTAAAGTAGATTCCGAACCACTCAAACATCCACGGAATAGCCAGGATTCGAACCCTAAGCCATAGCCACCTCGCCCCCTAACTTCACCATATCTTATGTTACATAGATACAAGATACAATGCATTATCTATCAAGAAGTTCTGTTCTTCAGAAAAAATATTTGTAAACATATAAATATATGTTGACCTTTAATGGTAAATGATGTAGGAAAAGATTTTCTTTTACTTTCAGGATATTGCCTCAAAATAGGGTTGCCCAATGCTTGAGTTTTCCCTCAAGTTCTTCAGTTTTTACTTTGATTTTTACTTCAAAAAAATTATAGAAAATCTTATTCTTTATGTTTTGGGAGAACATACTGTAGGCAATAGTTATTATAATGTAAAACTATTATATTTGGGCTAGTTATAGTTATACTAGAACAAAATAGTCTATCACTAAGTAATGACTATTTTGTCTAGTCTATACTAGAATAAATAGTAAAGTCACTAAGTCTCTGTCATGTTGTAGCTGCGACTCTGCAAGCTGTCGGTTTTATTTTTTGCTTCCAATAAAAATGGGAAATCTGTCAACTGTGTTGCTACCTATTGCTTCTGCTACAGCGTTATTTCATATACTTTGTTTATTTCAATTCCTTCTATTAGCTCACACTCTCCCTATATATATCTTGTTCAAATTTTCAATCGTTCATAAAATACTTTTTATTCATCCACTCAAGTTCAAATACATTTTTTTTTTTTAACTTGTAGTGGATGACACTTGATGTTTATACAGTTTTTTCAAATATTAATTCAGTAATTAAATTTTTTTTTAGAATTTTTAATTTTTAGTTAGATTTAAGTTGCATATACCTACCAATAGATGGCGCCAGGTAAATTTAAAAAATGAATGAAAATTATCTATAAAGGACTTTCTGCAATAGAGTGAAAAAAAGTAGGAAGTGACTTTAAAAATGTTTTTCTTTTTATATTACTTGTTTTTTCATTATTGACGTTAATCGCTGTTGCCAGTAATTCTAGATTGCTAATCTGATTCGTCAAATTTGACGTCGCGTTAGCGTCGTGTTGCCAATGGAAATGCACCATTATGTTAAATCGTCTTGTTAAATTTACTGTCAAATTAAATAATATGCCATGTATTTCAAAATGGAAGCAACAGAATTGAAGGATGGGATAAATGATAAGGAGAAAAACAATAAGGCATCCAGTTGCGATGAGTATTATAAACTCTCACAAATTCAAGTAACTGTCAAAAAGAAAATGTACTTAGAAGTACAAATAAATCCATACTATCAAAGCATAATGATTCTATTAAACATAAAAGAAATAATTTTGTAAATCTTGTTTTTTTTTTTTTTTTTTATCCCACGAACCCGTATGGACTCATGGTTGGAGAGAAAGGGGACAGCTTCTGTTGTGATGGAGCACCCGTAGGTAGAAGCCTGACTTCTTTGTGACGCTCTCACAGTCATAGGAGGCCGGGACCTACGGTTTAAAGTGGATTCCGAACCTCTACAAACATCCATGGCACCTCCATGACTCGAACCTGAAACCTGTAGTTCCCCCGAGCTCTAGAGCGCTAATCAGGCCCCATATAAAGCCTTGGTATGATATATCTGAAGAATAAAATTCGAAAGTCATTTTTTGTAGTGGGACGATAGCTATGATACCGTTTCACAGTAATTAAAAATATAAATAAATTTCCAAAAAATGCGCAGTTTACATAAATCTGTCGAATTGCACCTAGATTCATCACCAGTAATATATAAATACACTTCCGCCCAATTTCAGAGGTGTATTTTTTTCTAGTTTCGGAAATAAGTTTTTTAAATTTTAATTTATGACTTTCAAGCATTAATTAGTAAATGTCAACGAGTAACAGCAAATAGCAATAACTCATGGGAATTTTAGAATTTTTTTTAATATGGGAAAAAAAGCTCTTACTGTCACCGTTAAGCGAAAGCTATTAAATTTGAAAAAGTAATTTTTTTTATATATTTAACTTCAGTTTTTCTGGTTCATAAACTAGAGAAAAAATAAGCAATGCAAAAATTACTGAGTTTTTTTAAATTTTAATATTAATCACAAAATAATTATATTTAAATATGATCACCAGGCAGTTGAATAAATCAATAAAGTTTAATATGTGCATTAAATATGCATTACCGTTTATTAATGTTGCAATTTACGGATGTCTTTCTGGGAATTTGCTTAAATATTTTTTCAAGTCCATCGGTAAGCTTCATGCTCCTTTCATGTGTACCACGAACATCCCACCGAAGGATTATGAAGTCAGGGCTTTCTAAGGAAGGATTTTAAGAGCAACTTCTAAGAATTTCGTTTATAACGGGGGCGTGCCACTTATCCGATATGAACCAGTTTGGTTTGATTTATAGGTCTACGGTCATTTTGTGCACCGCTATTTATACCGGGACCTACAGTTTAACGTGAATTCCGAACCACTCACAAGCATCCATGCCACCGACAGGATTCGAGCTGAAGCCTATGGTACTAAAGGCCAGAACGTTAGCCAATTGGCCATCAGGCCGCTATGAACCGGGTTTACAGTGTTGTAATACACATCCCACGGAGGTAAGGTGTGAATTCCCAACAACAACAGAGCCCTCTTGGACCACATAATGAATGTTCGTGTACTCCTCTTTTTAAAACTCGATAGTCTTCACGGTACTGAATCACGCAATGGAGATATGGAGAACTCTTAGCCGAGCTTTAGAACACTCGTTTATGGCGGCGTAACGACGATTACGTTCCACTTAACTCTCTCCCTTATCAGACAGCTTAATTTTCGATACAAGCCACTTATATAAGTTGTCACAATCGATTGTTCTGGTTTCTGGAAACAGTGATTGGACTATTCGAATCAGCTAGCACATTCGAACCTTCAATCTAATTGCGCATGCTATTAGTAGTACACAAGCCGGATCTTGTGCTTATTAGCACATTTATTACGTATGTTGAAATACATGAAAATAACCAAGCAAACAGATCAATTCCAGCAAAGCAGATTATCAGAATGCATGCTGGTCTACCATTTAAAAAAGCACGGGATGCGAATCGAATTTATAGCATCTTCTATTGAAGCACTACAATGCAAACTCTTTTTTTATGCTGTAACGAACTGATAGCCACTAAAAACTAACTATAAAAATTACATAAATATGGTTAGGTGGTCTTATGTCAAATTGATTTTGTTAAATGACTTAATTTCTGAAATAATTTCACCATGGCCTAGCGATAGTGTTCTTAATTGTCGTGCTACAAAAACAAGTAATATAAAATTTTTTTTTTTTTTAAAGTCAATTCCTACTTTTTTTCACTGTATTGCAGAAAGTCCTTTAGAAATAATTTTCATTCATTTTTTTAAGTTTATCGACCGCTATCTATTGGTAGATATATGCTACTTAAATTTGAAAAAAAAAAAAAAACTAAAATGAATGAATTAAATTTAATTAATGAATTAATATTTAATAAAAACTGTATTAACATCAAGTGTCCTCCAATAAAAGTTGAAAAATGGATTTGAACTTGAGTGGATGAATAAGAAGTATTTTATGAACGATTGAAAATTTGAACAAGATATATATAGGGAGAATGTGGGCTAGTAGAAGGAATTGAAAAAAAGTATCCAATTTCTATTGTTATGTAATGTGAGTATGGTATGTGGCATTTATATTGGTAGTCACTATTGGAAAAACAAATCGAGAGTCTTTGCAATCAAATAAGTTGACTAAAATTAGTCTCTCATCAAGCATTGGGCAATCTGTTTTGAGGTCATCTCCAACATGGATTGTTGGACACCACGCATTTTATGTGGGTTCCATGGAGCACATATCAAAATAAATATGTTCATTTATGATTATTTGGCAACTGGCGGACCGATTACAAAGTACCAATGGGGATAGATGCCTTAACCTCCTCATCTTAATTCATTTATAAATTTTACGATTAGTAATAGGCTGCTTAATGTTAGTTTGTTTTTAAAAATTTAAAAATGGTACTCTACAAATTAAAAAAATACTAAAAAATAAAAATGCTTTTTAAAGATAGATAGGAATTAGAAAAACTGAAATTTGCCCGGCAAATTTCAACTTATCATGTGTGAACATAAGTTGCATATACGCAGCCCGACCGTCTACTTGACATCTACTACTTACTATGCTACATTGTTATCCATCGTCATCACTTTCCCAGTCCATTTGTGCGGCAAAATTCCATGGATCGGACCCACACTCCGGCCTTGGATAGTCGTCTTCTGGTGGATTGGGCCGTATGAAGTCTTGTTTTTCCCAGGAGACTTGAACGTATAGAGGCAAGTGATGACTGAAAACACTATCAATACAGGCCACATGTTCCTACGCTGTGTGTTGAAAACACTGCAACAATGCTCGTCCGAGCTCTCGTTGTATTTTGAGCAATGTTATTTCTCCAAGTCATATAGTAAATCTCATCCATTATTTTGCAAAATTCTCGTCCGCACTCGGTACCCATATCAATATTAAAATCACAGGCCAATAATATTTTGTAATCACGATTTTACCTTCCAAGCTGTCGTCAATGGCGTCGGTAAGGTCATCGTCTCTCGATCCTGGCTTTGCATATCAGACGGCCACACGTACTTTTGTTTTAAAGTTTGCAACCAACACGTGGATCTACAGATCTTGATTTGGAAAATTTCAATGCATTCTACTAAGGGTTTGAGATGGTATCTGATGTAAATGGGCACACCGCTCGGTATTCGCCGTGAAAGATCGCTTATTAAATGATGGCGATCGAAACCATTCAATTCGAATGTGTCTCTTAATATCGTCCACGTTTTCAGACAACAGCAGGATATCCTGTTCATAAAGCATAGGTCTGCTGCAATATTGATTGACTGCACGTTGTGTTGCATAATTTGTAATGTATTGGGATCACAATGTTTGCGCAGAAACTTGAATTTCGGTACAATGTTTCGTCCTCTTATACACTTCAGTTCCTGAATAAATGGATACAACAATGGACGAATGTAAATATTGTTTACATTCGTTAAACGATGTTTACATTGGTCCATTGTTGTATCCATTATTTATTGTCCTTGTAAACAATAGTTAACAATGGACAAAATTGAATACCAGGATAAAGACGAATACTATCGTTAAACACTGTTTACAAGAATGGAGTTTTATTTGCTTGCTGCACTTTTGGATTGCACCACGAACCCCTAACCAGGACAACATCATGTTCACATGATAATAAAAGTAAGATAAAAAAAATTTAAAAAAATTTAAAATAAATTTAAAAATTTAAATTAAAACAATTTAAATTAAAAATTCTGTACAATGAGGGACCATTGTAGATGCCATAAGAATATTGTATAAAAAAACTTTATATACGATATATATATAAAAAAGCACCCCCTCCTAAAAAAAAGGCCGTTCTCAGAAACACAGTTCTGGTATTTTATTTATTTTTTCTTTTCATTTTTTTTTTGATATTTTTCTAAGCCTTTTGTTTACTAGAAAAAGGGGTAAAAAAATAAAAAAATAAACCTAACTGTGGTTACTAGTCGGCAGAAAATATTAAGGTGCACATCATAGCTGTTCTCTTTTTTTTGAGCAGGGGTTTCTGTTTGAGTTGCTGAACTGTTGGAAACATAAAGTATATTAAATCTGCATATGCTAATACAGCAGTCTTAAAGATAACGACTTTATTAAAAGAACACCAAAGCCCTTCGAAAATCATTTAAACCCTGATATTCAATTCCAAATACCTAATCGTTAAAGTCGTCCGTGGGGTTCATTTTAAAAATAATCCGAAAATTTGCCGGTACTTCCAAGTTGCATCTGCTAATCGAGTCTTGGTAATTAGTAATCACTTTGTCAGGGTAATCGGACGTTACAGAAGGGAAAAAAAGGCGAACGCCATTTCCCAACTAACAAGATCGTTTGCTGCATGCAGCAGTGGTTAATCTGATTTTCTTCTGATGAGATTTATTAGCAAAACGTTAATTACGTCCAAATGGTACCAAATATGGCTCAGAATGGTCTAATTGCTCCAAAGAGTAATTGGATAATGACTTTCGTTTAGCACTGCGTGTATCCGTTGATTTTTAAAAAGCTAGAGACAGTTTTAAAGGATGCAAATTTCATTACAAAACGTGGAAAATATAATGCCGTTGATCCTGAACTTTTTAGTTTTGCTTTTCATTCTTATCTATTCATTGATGTTTATCATTGCTTTTCATTCTTATTTATTGAAATCACTGCCTAATTTGAAAATTATTTGTCAGTGTTTATTTTAACAACATGAAGATTTTAAATAGAAGATTATCTGTTTTAATTCCGATGAAGCAGAGTGTATATGTTAAATCTGTAAAATCTGCCTGAATATGTTAAATCTGCCTGAAATGTATATGTTAAATCTGTAAGCAGGAAAGGCTTCTGATTTTTATTTATAGTTTCTGTCTTCCTGGGGAATTTCTATGAAATTTTTTTGTACTTCGTTAGACCTTTTTTGTTAATATATGTCCTAAATAGACCAACGCTGGCAGCGGGAGATAAATGTCGTACATTTGTGTCATAGGAGAAAAACCTAGAAAAACACCCACCAGGTAGCCTGATTGTCGATGTAAGGTACTTTTTGCACTTTCCTGTAATCACCATTTAGTTCAGGGATGGCCTACCCAAATGATCTTGCGGGGCACTTTGGATATGCCTCCTAACTCCACGGGCCGCATATAAAATTATGTATCCCCTATTAGATTTAGACACCAAATACATTTTTAGAGTGAAAAATTGAAACATAATGAGTTATTATTTTTGTGTTTACTATTATTCTTGCATGTGAACATAGATAATATAATAATAATGATACTAAACGCACAGTGTAAAGAAATATATAATACTAAAAATTAAATATAAAAATGTATAAATATAAATGAAATAAAAAAAAAAATCATTAAAAAATTTATTCTACAAGTGCGATATTTGTTTCTCCACTCATCATCAGTTCACAGAATATAATTTAATCATTCTGCGAACTCATAACTGTAAACTCATAAATAAAACAGGCAATATGTGTCATAGATTCGAAGAATATTATTTTAAAATCAAAGTTAATTTTTCTCGTCATTTTTACAGTTCATTTTTGAATATAGGGATGCACACATAATGTATTTTTTTAATATATTAGCTTTCACTACTTTGGCCATTCTAAAATAAATATATATGTTGTAAAAGTGTGATGCAATCTCATGGGTCGAAAAATGGTCAAGGTGAGCCGTGGATTGACCACCTGGTTTAAAACATAAAGGGGATTTTATTTGTATAAACTAACACAGCAACCTTATTCATGATAACAACTTTATTAAAAGAACACCAAACCTCTTCGAAAATCATTTAAACCATGATATTCAATTCCAAATACCTAATCGTTGAAAGTCATCCCCGGGGTTCATTTTCGAAATAATCCTGTGAAAATTTGCCGATACTTCCAAGTTGCATCTGCTAATCGAGTCTTGGTAATTAGTAATCACTTCGCAGGGTAATCGGATGGTATGGGAGGGGGAAAAAAGCGAACGGTATGTCCCAACTAACAAGATCGATTGCTGCATGCAGCAGTGGTTAATCTGATTTTCTTCTGATGAGATTTATTAGCAAAACGTTAATTACGTCCAAATGGTACTGAATATGGCTCAGAATGGTCTAATTACTTCCAAGAGTAATTGGATAATGACTTTCGTTTAGCACTGTTGTATCCGTTGATTTTTAAACGCTACAGACAGTTCAAAAATGCGAATTTCATTCCAAAAATTGGAAAAAACTATAATGCCTTATCTATTGGCTTTATAATGACTTTTTGTGATTGGTTATTTCATGTTGACGTCGAAAGTGGCGGGACTGGACTGTGTATATCCTTATCTATTTTTATCTAATTTATCTATTAATTGTTGTTTTTCATTGCTTTTCATTACTATTTATTCAATTCACTACCTAATTTGAAAATTCTCTGTCAGTATTTTTATAAACAATACGAGAATTTCAAATAGAGGATTGTCTGTTTGAATTCCGATGAAGCAGAGCCAAAAGCTTCCATGTCAACGCCGGGAATATATATGATAAACCTATAATCAGGTAGGGCTTCCATTTTTTTAGTTTCTGTCGTAGTCTTTTCGAGGGACTTCTATGAAATTTTTTTTTGTACTTTTTTAGATCTTGTACTTCGTTAATATATGCCCTAAATAGACCAACGATGGCAGAAGGAGAGATAAATGTCGTACATTTGTGTCACAGGAGAAAGAATCTAGAAAAACTCCCACCAGGCAGTCTGATTGTCGATACAAGGTACTTTTTACAAGTTGACACAATCACCATCTAATATAGAAGAGATAAATGTCTTAGATTTGTGTCTTAGGGGAAAGAACCTAGAAAACTAAAGAAAACTAGGGAGAAAACAAAACCCTAGAAAACAGCCACCAGGCAGTCGAGTATCGATACGAAGCACTTTTTGATGTTGCCACAATCACCATCTAGTTTCTCATTTCTGAAAGTAGTAACTGCAATAGATGGCGTCAGGAAATTTCATTTTCCCTTTTTTGCGCATCCCAGTTGAGCTCTGAGTCAGACTCATGTTAGGCAATTTTTTTATAACTAAAATTTAATATTTTCCAGTCCCCTTTTCCAGTCGTAATTTTTTTTCTTTTTTTGCAGCTAGATCTATATCCTGATAAATTTTTAAAAGTTAAACTTTACATAACGCATTCAAAATTTTTTTACATGTGCGTTAATTGCTTCGAATTTAAAAATTAATATTGATAACTCTCTATAAAAAAGATTTCTGTCAAAACCAGCAATGATTATTCAGTAGAAAATATATTTCTTTCAGCTTTTAATATTCACGCGCAACTGAAAGCAGTTGTTCTTAAAAAAAAACAACTCGTTTATATCCCTTATCTCTCCATTAATGGATAAATTTAATCTTTTCGGAGATTGTCTTTAAAAGTTAATGAAGCAGAATAAAGTAAAATTTAAAAAAAAAAAAAATAATAATAATAACAATCGCATGACCGTTATACAGATTCCCATAAAATTTGAAATTTAGTGTAAAAACCAAAAAAACTTTAAAAAATAAAAAGCTGTGGAATTCCAAACGATTTTATAAAAAAAAAACACGAGAAAGAAATTAAAAAAAGGAAATTTTAGCACTCCAAACGATTTTATAAAAAAAAAAAAAAAAACGAGAAAGAAATTTAAAAAGGAAATTTTAGCACTCCAAACGATTTTATAAAAAAAAAAAAACACGAGAAAGATATTAAAAAAAGGAAATTTTAGCACTCCAAACGATTTTATAAAAAAAAAAAAAAAAAAAAAAAACACGAGAAAGAAATTAAAAAAAGGAAATTTTAGTACTCCAAACGATTTTACAAAAAAAAAAAAAAAAAAAACAAGAAAGAAATTAAAAAAGAAAATTTTAGCACTCCAAACTATTTTATAAAAAGGAAAAAAAAAAAAAACACGAGAAAAAGAAATTAAAAAAAAATTTTAGCACTCCAAACGATTTTATAAAAAAAAAAAAAAAAAAACACGAGAAAGAAATTAAAAAGGGAAATTTTAGCACTCCAAACGATTTTATATAAAAAAAAAAAAAACGAGAAAGATATTAAAAAAAGGAAATTTTAGCACTCCAAACGATTTTATAAAAAAAAAAAAAACACGAGAAAGATATTAAAAAAAGGAAATTTTAGCACTCCAAACGATTTTATATATAAAAAAAAAAAAAAACACGAGTAAGAAATTAAAAAGGTAATTTTAGCTCTCCAAACCATTTGTTAAAAAGCACATAAAAGAAATGTAACAAAAAAAAAACAGATGAAAGAAATTTAAATAAACCAATAAGAATAGCTCGTGAAGGAAATTAAAAAATAGCCAATCAGAAACGTTGAAAATGGTCATGGAATTGAAAACTCATCACGGATACGAAAAAGTGATCAAGGAAATGAAAAAGCCCGCTGCTCAAAAACAATGCCAATAATTATACGAATAAAAATAGATAAGATATTTGTTTATTCATTAAATTTTTGCATAATTCCATGATAAGTTGAATTAAATGAATAAAAATTTAATGAAAAGGTTCACAGTTTTCCTGTATAAAAGTGCGCTTGACATAATTTTTCTCATAATATTTTGACAGACTATAATTTACAATTTTTTAAAAATATAGTTAGAATAACTTTACATTCCCCTTAACTAGGGCTATGTACGAGTTAGAATGATGAGGATTGAACATAGATTAACCTCATGTAACTAGGAACACCGACGTGTGATAGAGTAGGAAAATGTCACACTTTGAGTGTCACACTGAGAAAACCCCGTAAACTCCCACCAAACAGCCTGACTATCGATTCGAGACGAATTTACACACGTGAAAATCATCATCGAGTCTTCACGTTTCTAAAAACAGTGACGACAACAATACCACCAGTAGATTCAAACCTCAGCCCTCCCACACACGTTGTCATAGAGCCATGAGCCAGATAATAGATTTAGTTCGACTTCCGATTATGTGTAAAGGTAAACATCCGGTTTAAAAATGGAAACGGACGAATTGATTACTTATTAGGGTGCACTATTACATTTTGAATTAAATTATTCACTATTGCATTTTGAAAGAAAGTGTAATAGCTAGAATTTCACTTCATTTTTCTTTTGACATTACGTAATTTAAAATTTTGATTATTAACAATTAAATTCAATTTATTATATTTTTAACTGTCAATTTACGACATAATACGTTGTCTAACTATACATTTCTTTTATTATTGAAAGATTTCGATGTAAATAAAACCGAAAATTAAAAACTCGCAAATAAATTATGTGAGTTAAATTTTAATGATTATTAACAAGTAATTAAATTTATATTCCGAATATTTACATTTTGTGTACAATCCATGATATATGAAAATGTCACTTGTAAAAAAATTAAGTAAATAACCAGTTTTATTCATTAGATAGATGAAAAGCAGGCGATAATATTGTCTTTTGAATTAGAATATTCTGTGAATTTAATTTTTCAGTATTTGTTTACGTGTAAACAACTTTCACTTTTTACTTCGAAACAGGCATCCTACTTATAAAATATGAAACACGTGAATATGGAAAGAGTAAGGTCCATTGGGATTGTTTTTAAATAACATCCATTGACAAAAGGGTGTGTCCTTTTTTCAAACACAAGCGAACGTGACAGATATTATGAGTGATGCCAGAATTGAAATGTTAATGGAAGGAATTTAATAACATTTTAGTGTTGATTATTGTTGAAAAAATAATTACGCTTTAAAATTGTATGCAAATTTTCAGCTGTCAAACTTTTTAAGTTACACTGTTATTAATATGAAAATTTTATTTTTTTAAATTTATTGCACGTAACGATTTAATTAGAATGAAAAACATCAAACGGAACTTAAATTAGGTAATTTGTTTATTATTTTCTGACTGGGCGAACTAAAAATCGTCTGTTTTTTTTTTGAAAAAATAAATATTAAAATAAATCTAAGAAACTGATAAGTACTATGTTTCTAAACTTGAGCTTGGATGGCCGAGTGGCTCTCAGGTATGTAGTCAGAATTCGGGGTCGAGTCCCGGCGGTACCAGGATGTGTGTAGTGGTTCGAATCCCCTTTGAATGGTAGGTCTCGATCTAACAGGATCGTAGATGGCGACACTTTATCAGGGTCTATATCCGTTGGGCAGACGCACCCTCGTCCATAAATCTCCAAGGAGAGATAACGAGAGTTTTAAAAGTTTTGGTAAATGGTTGTTTTTGACATTATGGCCTGAAGTTTTGCATGGGCCCTGCCAATTAAAAATACTTTTCAGAGATATCCCCTTCCCCAAAACTGTGGCAAAAGACCTGTCCCCAAACTGGAAACGGGGCATCCTGTTGGACATATCGGATTTCCATCCGGTCAGGTGCAGAGACCAACAAACACCTCCTTTCAAGGGACGCACACACAATAAAGCATATAAATATGCTGCTTAACAGCCACTCTGTGTCCTTTAAAATCCAAATGATGGCGGAGTAGGCATTTACTGCTATTTACCTTTTTGCATTTAATTCGTTATTTTTTACAAAACGAGTAAAAAAAATGAACACTTTTTAGTAATAATAGCAGTGAATCATATGACGGTCACGAATATTCTGACTACATCTCCTGGGATTTCAGTTCTTATTTGGGATTGTAACTGAATGGAAGAATCTATAATTGCATTCCTTTTAATACAAGGGTCTCCAAACTTTCCCCAGCCTTAGGGGCCATACTCTGTTTACTCAGTAATTACCAAGGGCCAAAACCGTTTCAATTTTTCTGCCATTATCTATAATTTCTAGACTAGTTAATTTAGCTTTTCCGTTCCCTGAGGGATTTTCAGGATAAAAATCATGTGGGATCATCAGGATATTCAAATATTCAGGATATATACATTCCAAAGATCAATATACATACATATGCAATACTCTTTACCCCAACATAACTACCGAGGGTAACCGCGGGACGTTCACTAGTCTATAATGTTAGTGGGATTCATTTCAATCATTTGTTAGTTGCGACGCTTAAGTTAAATTTTCTGCGTATTATGCTTGCCATTAAGTTTTACCTAACAAGTAAGTAAAACCGCATTATTATCATTTTGTGTTTTTTCCAACTTATTACAGCAACAATAAGCTACTCGCTGTCGCGGGCCGTAGTTTGAGACCCCTGCTTTAATACAAAAATAAATAAAGTTACTGATCATAATTTTAACAATGCATATTTTCGATTTTAGTACAAAAAAAAGATGTCAAAGAAAACTGCGTTTGAAAAAAAAAAAAAAAATCTTTTAATAGGGTTTTTATTATTAACATTGTCCATTGAATAAGCTATAACCGGGGTTATGATTCTAGGACATTAAAGAAAGCAATAAGCAGAGATCTCTTGTCGAAAAATCGTTATTTAATTAAACACCGATGCCATAGCGGAAGGGCTATTGTAAATTCGACGATTGTAATGTCCTGTTGTAGATCTTGATCGAAGCATGCGAAACTTCCAAACGCCAACCTTAGGATGTCCTTTCTGAATTAAGTTGGTAAAGAATAATCATGCATAACAGCAACCCAGTTTCAGTGGTTGTCACATATCTGTCGCACTAGTAGAGAGTAATTTAAGGAAGAGTAATGGTATGTAGATTGTATGTACTATGGCATGTACCCGCAGATTGGAATGTTCTGTCGTAGATCTTGATCGGAAGCATGCGAAACTTCCAAATGCCAACCTTAGGATGTCCTTTCTGAATTATGTTGGCAAAGCATAAGTGTGCACAGTAGCAGCCCACTTCCAGTGGTTGCACTCTATATCTATATGTGTCCATATGAATCTATTGCATATCTGTTGTTCAAGTGGTGAAATATTTAAGGAAGAGCCATGGTAAATCTTCAGATTGGAATGTTCTGTCGTTGATCTTGACCAGAAAGGGGCGAAATTCCCAGATGCTATCCTTGAGATATCCTTTCTGAATTATTTTGGCAAAGGGTAAGTGTGCAAAGTAGCAGCTCACTATATAGTGGTTTACACTGGATCTACACTCAAGAGCCAAAAACATTATGACCACCCCCCATTTTGCAATGAACTCGCCTGGATGACGTGGAAGGCACGTGATCAGGGAAATGGTATTTAACTGGTATTAAGTGGTGGTGGTTAATCCATGCCAAGTCGATTGAAGCTATACTGCGCCAAAGGTGGGCCAACTCGTTATTGACAGGTGGCCATAATGTTTTGGCTCTTGAGTGTATATGCATCTAAATGTATCTATATGAATCTATTACATCTGTCGTTCTAGGGGTGAATAATTTAGGGAAGTATCATGGTATGTTGGATTGTATGTATTATAGTATGTAAAAGCAGATTGGAATGTCCTGCTTTGATCTTGACCGGAATATGAGAATCTTCAGATTCCAACCTTAGGATTCCTCTCTGAATTCTGTTGGCAAAGGCTAAGTGTGCGTAGTGGCACTCCTCTTCCAGTGGTTGTACTCTGGATCTATCAGAATCTATATGCATTTATATGAATGTTGTTCTAGTGGTGAATCATGTGCCTGACAGTCGAAAAAAAACATTTTTTAAATATAATTCTACGGAATATAATGGTAGAAACAAATTTATAAAGATCTTGATCTTAATCCGATAATGGATTACATATTCAAAATTTTAAAAATGTTCATGATAAATGCCCTCAAATTCGCAATGAAGCTATTCGCACAATTCCTGTTTACGATCTTGGTGTCAGTAGCTCTAGAAAAGACCTAGAGCTATCTACGATGCGACGTTTGAGTCCTTCCCGTCTAAAAGAATTCGTGGGACTCAAAAAATGACAAAATGGCTAAATTACCAAATCTGAGGTGTCTATTAATATACATATTATGGCTGTAATTAAAATACATATTATGGTCTAAAAAATACATATTATGGCCCAATAGAAAGCGATTAAAAAAAAAAATAAATACAGGAGCTGAAATTTTTGGAACTATTTCGAACATTATGCATCGGACCCACTCCGATTCTTTCTATATTTGTTTAACAAATAATTGATGAGCCAATCAATCCTAATTCTGTGTGGTCAGTCGGGTTTGGCGAAAGTCTAGCAAAGTAGTCCAGAAACAGTATTCTGAGCAAAAACAATTAGTTTTTAAAATCAGGACCAGGTAAGGTAAAGAAAAGATCCCTTCAATTGAAAAAATAAATCCGATAGAGATGTACATTCTTCCATTTTGGAGATAGGACACGTTTCTGCGTTTCATGCGTTGGAAATCAAAAAAAAAGAATTCTTCCCATGCTCAATCTCTTACAAATTCTCAATTTTCTGCCGTCAATGAACTTTTAGCAAACGACAGAAACAGAAAACCTTTTTTTTTTTCAAAAAAAAAGATTTTCTGCTTTGTGCTGTTTTATCATTTAAATGGTTGGCTTTCATAATGTCACTTCATCGTTTACTCTCGTAGAAAGTAGATATGTAAAGCAGGGTGTAACACAGAAGTCTTGCGGGACATTTTGGAAGCCTCTATAACAAAGAACCCATATAAGTCCCTATATTGGGTTTCCAAACACTGTGCCAGTTTTTGGAGTGAAAAATGGAAACATAATGAGTTTATTATTTTTGCGTTTTACTATTATTCTTAATATAAACTTAAGATAATATAGTAATAATGATACTAAAAGCACATTATAAAAAGAGAAATATATAACACACTAAAAATTAAATATAAAATAGATATAAATATAAATGAAATCATTAAAAATATTTATTTTTGCAAGAAAGCGATATGTGTTTCTCCACTCTTTCATTTAGCTTTCACCAAATCGATCTCAATTTGGTATTGCGCATCGTAATCTGTGTTGCAGGTCCGTTATATTTGAGCGTGTTTTATTGGATCAATTTCCTTTGGAAGATTCGTGGTGTAAGTTGAACGCAGCCTCAACTGTGAAGTCTGGTTTGCTCTCTATCGAATCAACTCTGCGTATCAAGTGGCCATTACGTCGTCACAGGTCACTTAAAGTGAAACGAACTTGTTTTTGATTTCCAAGCACGCGCATCATGACCGCATAAATTTATTCTGCGGGCACTGTAACTCGTAAAGTCATCAATAAAACAAACCTTGGCATGTCATATATTTTGCAAAATATTATTTTGAAATCAAAGTTAACATCTCATAATTTTGAGCAAATAATTTTTGAATAAGATGGATGCTTACATAATGTACTTTTTTTTATACATTGTTTTTCTACTTTTGGCATTATAAAATAAATATATTTTTGTAAAGTGTGATAAATCTGAGAAGCGATATAAAACTTTGGTACGTGCCAGTTTGATCACCCCTGATGTATTTCCCTTCACTTACATATAGTAATATTATTGAGTTATCCTACATATATTTCAGAAAAATTTTGTATTAATTAATTCTACAAAGCTCTCTATAGTTTTAATGATATTGTTCATGAAATTTTCAGACTGTTCTGTTTAATATCGGGATCAGATATGCTGTATAAATAGATTTTTCTGCATATCTACTTTGAAAAATTATAATTTTTAAAAAAAATCTGTATATCATTTTTCGTTAAATCAATGAAGTTTATAGGATTTATATATATGTATTTGTGAACATCGATAAAACTTCATATTCCCATTATGGACTTCACTGTACAGCCCAAAGGTGGATAATGATGGAGAAATTATTGGCCCAACTCGTGTGCTTAGGGCGAAGTTGCTTGCCCCTGATTTTAAGAATGAGAAATTGTGGGTGAGAAAAGTACAGCTGGGCTCTCTTAACACCTCCCCAAGTCCTATCAAATCAATATCCACCAGCATCAGGTGGATTCCGAAATACTGCAAGCATGTCTGCAAGATTCAAAGCGGCACCTTTGGTAGGCATTAAGGTGAGGTCGTCATGACGTTTTTGTTGTACTGTTTAAAAAACAGGGAGACTGGTTGCGTTGTGTTATTCAGGCATCCTACCTTTATCTATGAGTCTGACTTCCTGGTGGAAGTCTTCCGGTTTTCCTATACGATACGCGAAATACCGGGTAGTTCCACCTATAAGTCCTTCTTTTCAGCCGGTCAGTGTCATAATCAAAGCTTCCCATGCTGATGCCTCTCACAACAAAGCTGCCCCCTTTCTCTTCATCCGCAGGTCATTCTCATTTGAGATTTGTCAATCCCGCTTCTACGAGGACATTGAGTATTAGTCACAACAACAACACACTCCAAATTGCCTTTTGGAGGTCATTTGGAAGGTAAATATGAGGTCTATATAGGTCATGAAAAAAGCGAAAATCTACCGGGCATCCTGGGTATCGATGTGTAAGGTTTAATTATAATGAAGTTGTCGCGAGGAAGTCGCCACTGTAACAGGTAAGGTGAACTGGGTGAACGCAGGCGATTAAGATTTTGAATGGCAATGCGTAG
>BPLR01016241.1:0-68506 GCA_021605095.1 Caerostris extrusa | reverse complement strand
TAAAAGAATCATTTGCAGTAGTTTTCAAAAAGCATTATTATTATCATTATTTTATATTATAATACAACTCTATTTCTTAAGGAATTTAACAAACATTTACCTGATCATGTCAATTTTTCTTGCAAAAAAATTTCTGTAAGCTTTCCAGATAATTTATATCATTGAGGAATCTGAGCAGTTTGGTTAAATATTGACGACAAATGTTTATATATTAATTTGTATCAAAATCTCTAAATCTTATAAAATCTGCGACTTTGGTCGTCTAACAACTTTTAGTACTCTATAAAAATAATCAGTTATTAATCTTAATCATGTATTTTCTTAGTTTACTTCATCTTTTTTTTGGACTTCTTTTTAATTTATTGCAGTCTTTGATCTCTTACATTTAAGTAAAAATAAAAACAAAATAATGAACTACTTTACTTAAAAACAAATTCTTAAATGAATAAATTAGAAACAACTAATATAAAGCTTATATATTTTAGTGTTATTATGTAAAAAATAATTTATTTCGTATTTTTTGGGAGAAAGAAAGTTCATTAGCGAAATAGGGTTGATAAATGTATTTTTTAAAATACAAACGAAATGCAAACATAAATTTTGAAAAGTTACATGCATATTTAAAAGGTGAGAAGCAATTAAGTAAAAAAAAAAACATTTAAAAAATAATTGCGGGGATGCAGCAATAATCTAAAAGATTCAAATCTAATAGAAAAATTAATAAAACTATCATTTATAAATGTATATATAAAGACAAAAAAAAAAATATAATAGACTAAATTTTAAGACGCGAAATTAATTTCGTTAAAGAACTAAATTATTAAAATATTTTCATTTTTTAAATTTTATCCGTAATGTTAAATATGTTATTTTATTAAAACCCCTTTTGCCTCCCTAATTAGTAGTTAAAGTTGCATATACTGATGCCTATATAACTAATAATATGTGAAGGAAATCTTAAGATAAAGTAATAGACTTTTATGAAGTTAGAGTATCGAATCACTCGTATCAAATCCTCCTATTCTGAGTAACACTCAATCTGCTGTAAACATACTGATCTCTAACTCACAATAACTAACAATTTTTCGTAATAATGAATCTATTGAAACAAATATACTAGCATAGACTATTTATTAAATGATAATTAAATTAAATTAACGTGAAAATTCTTTGGGCATAATAATGACTAATTACATAGTTACACAATCTTAAAATTTTAAAAATTCTTCAGTGATTATTTGAAATAAATTTCATTTTTCAGGAAAAAATAATGGATCTGCGATATTATTAAAACTAATAATACGTGAATGAAATCGTTTTTATAAAGTATTAGATATGCAGTTAGAAAACAAATCTCACGTATCAAATCCTCCTATTGCTGTAAATGCACTGATCTCTAGCTAGTATCCTCACCATTTTCGTACCTACCGAAGCCATGGGACAAAATATACAAGCATAAGGTAATTATTAAATGATAATTAACTTAAATTATGTGAAAATTCTTGTGATATAATAATGAACTAATTACACAGTAGCACAATCTTAAATTTTAAAAAATTCTTCAAATATTATTTGAGTAAAACATAATTTTCACATATTATTATGAATAATAATATGTGAATGAAATCTATTAAAGTAATAGATCTTTGTGCAGTTAAAATATCAAATCCGCCTATTGCTATAAATGTACTGATCTCTAACTAGCATCTTCACCATTATCGTAACCGAAGAAGCCATTGGTACAAATATACTACTAAAGGCTATTTATCAAATGATAATTAACTTAAATTAGTGTGAAAACTTTTGTGACATGATAATGCACTAATTATATAGTTAAATATTCTTAAAATTTTAAAAATTCTTCAATTAATATTTGGGTAATAATTAATTTTCAGGGAAAAAAATGGACCTGCGATAAAATGTTACATTTAATAAACAAAATCTATTAGAATGTTTAAACTTTTCAAAGCACATGTGTGGCTTTAAGGAAAAAAAAAACATTTTCCCAGAAGGGGTTGGCAAAGTACTCAAACGCTGTTTGAAAAGAATAAAGTTGGATACTCCTTTCAAAAATAAAATAGAAATTTGTGCAGTTATAAGGAAAAAAAAAAAAAAAACGCCCACATTACCAAGAAAGAATCCTGAAATGCAAACAACACTACCTTTACCTTGTAACACTAGTTTACAACGCTGAACAAAAAACGTAATGACGATGAATTCTCTGGAGCAATTCGAACTTGCTCCATTCTAGAGTCAATTTTCCCTCTGTTTTTCTGTTTTTAAGCAACTAAAAAACATTGGTGAGGGGCGTTTCTAAAAAAAAAAAGAAACATACTAGAAACAATTTTTTTTTCGGAGAATGTAGGCAAAAAAAAAAACATTATTTCGACAATTCCATGTGCACTATCGTGTTGAGATGAACTTCACTTTATTTAATCTTTTTTCTTTTTGTTGATTATTTGCAATTAAAATTTTTAAGTTGATTGGCAAAATCGCATTCATTAAAATTTTCTAATTACTTGTCGAGGTCAATTAGCTTCCTACAGAGGACAAAATAGTTTTTCTAATTAATGAAGAAACATTATTAGTATTTCTTTTATCTATTTACGACCATAATTGACAAAGTATTTGTTGTTGTTTTTTTTTCTTTTTTGAGCTATTTGATATTGCCAAATTGGTTAAATGAGTGAATTTTATGTATATATTAAATTAGGAAATAAAACTTTTATTAAACATTCAGTTTGTAGAAATTTCTATAATTTATAAAATCTGAGCAGATCATTTTCTCATTTAAATGGCAAAGTACTCAAATGTTGTTTGAAAAGAATAAAGTTGGATATCCTTTAAAAATAAAATAGAAATTTGTGCAGTAATAAGAAAATAAAGGGAGATAGTAGTCAAAAAAATAATTTCAAGCTTATCATGTGCACGATAAGATGGTCTTCACTTTATTCCTCTTCTACTGTTGACTAGTTTTTGCAATTAAAAATTTTTAATTTGATTTGCAAATCGCATTCATTAAAATTTTCTAATTACTTGTCAAGGTCAATTAGCTTCCTACAGGACGAAATAGTTTTTAATTGATGAAAGAAAAATATATTAGGATCATACTTTTATGTATTTAAAAGACGATAATCGACAAAGTATTTGTTGAATTGTTTTTTTTATTTAAGCTTTTTGCTGTTGTCAAATTGGCTATATTAATGTATTTATGTATATATTAAATTTGGAAATAAAAATTTCATTAGAAAATTAATTTCTGGAAAATTTCTTTTAATTTATAAAAATTTGAGCAGATTGTTTTTTCAGATTTAAATTAATAACTGAAGAAAACATAACAAGCACGTTAAGCAATATTCTCGGAATTTAATTCATTCCAAAATTGATGGAATTTTAATTAATTTATTCGGTTGATTTGGTTGCAATAGCTCTTTGCTCTTATTAAATTGATTATATGAGTGTTTTTGTGTACATATTAAATTTGGAAATAAAAATTTTATTAAAAAGGGTAATCAATCAATTTTTTTTTTAATTTATAAAATTTGAGCAGAACACATTTTCACATTTAAATTAATAACTAACATTATTTGTAACTGACGAAAACTTAAAAAACGCAAGCTGAGCTAAATTTTTTTGGAATTTAATTGATTGATTTGGTTGATATGATTTTTATTTAAGCTTTTGCTCTTGTCAAATTGGTTATACATTTTTATGTATATATTAAATTTGGAAATAAAAAGTTTATTAAAAATTTATTTTTTTTAAATTTTCTATAATTATAAAATATGAGAAGATCATTTTTCACACTTAAATTAATAACTGACGGAAACTTAACCCACACACAGAGTTAATATTTTTTTGGATGTAATTGATTCTAAAAATAAAGGAATTTAATTGATTGATTTTATTTTATTTAAGCTTCTTGCTCTTGTCATTGAACTATATAAGTGATTTTTATGTATATATTAAATTTAAAAATAGAAATCTTATTAAACCTTCATTTTTTGCGAATTTGTATAATTTATAAAATTTGAGCAGATCATTTTTCACATTTAAAATTACATTGTATATGTTATTAATAACTGATGAAAACTAAACACCCACACTGAGCTTATTTTGTTCGGAATTTAATTTATAATTTTTTACTGAAATTATAATTGGAAAGAAATTTGATGCAATAAACCTATTACTTTGTAATTTATTAAAAGAAACTAAAAATCGTATAATTGATTTAAACATCAGATTTTATCTCAATAATTCATTTTGCTTCAATAATACTTATTATTTTTTTACAGAATTTTTCAAGTATCGACTGTATATTGTATATAAGATTTATTGCTTTATAATGCATAATATTTATCACACTGAAAATTATAATTTCATAGGGTTTTAATTCATTATTAAAATCTTAATTAATTTCATAATGTTCATTTCATAAGTTTTATAATTCTTTCAGTAAAGATTGTATTTATAACATTTATTTGAAAACAAAGACAACTCCGGAAAATACCTAAAAGCAATATCATGTGTGTAATTATTAAAATATATATATATATATATACATTCCGGAAAATATCTAAAAAACTATACCATATGTAGTTATTAAAAATATAGTCATCATTGATATTTAAACTATATCTATTCCTCTCTGAATATACATATATATATATAAGCAGACAGAGTCGAATTACGTTAATGTGACTACCTGTTAATATCCAAAATAGCCCCCATATACGGCTAGGGATAGCTGTTACATGGGCTGGGTGTAACTTACTGAGAAGCTAGAAAGCGTTCACTGGGATATTGAGCCATGATGACTGTCGTTTCGTTGATAGAAATAGGGAGACTGCATGTTGGAGTATCTATGGCGCAATAATCTATTTGAGGTGGTCTAATGGAGGCTTAATTTGTTTCACGTTTCAATTTGGGGCTAAGGAAGTAGGTTAAAAATATTGCGTGCTGTTCTGAATCAGTAGGTCTGGTAGAATTCCAGTTGTATGAGATGTCGTATTGAGGAGAGGGAACATGTCTCATACCCAAGAAAGTGAATTGCATGTATGGATGTACATGATCAACAAGTTAATATATACTTAAATCTGTCCATTTTACAAACCATAATAATGAGTGCTTCCAAAGAATTCAACAAAAAACTATTCCCAGTTCATAAGGCTGCATCTACCCGATTGCACACTTCCACAAATGCCTAAAGAAGTTTATGTTTTTAATGTTCCTTACCATTTTGCCAACATCCATCCATCGAATGGAGTAAAAAATAAACAAAAAAAACATGACTCATCGAAGATACCAACCTTTTACCAATCAATGGATATTCAGCGTCAGTACTGATGTGTGAATGACATTCTTCTCCCACTGAGGCGCAGCCATTACCAAAACATGCTGTCATCATACATTTGCTGAAGAGCTCGATACGAAACAACGATTATACCATTGTAGGATTGTCCTTGTGTACACACTTTAGATAACTATCTGTTTCATTTATTCATTAAGTTACTCCTCTGTAGCGCGTCGATATTCCAGAACGCACTTTCGCAACCACCACTCTAAATTTCCATCTATTTCTCGTGTGCAAAAACAACTTACACGTTTATTTTCTGTACTTTCATTTTATTATGCAAAGTTTTATTAACATTAATATGCCAATAGTCCAAACTTTGCAGTTTTTAAAAACCACTATCCATGACCAATAACCAATAATCATTCCTATTTGTAGGTCTTATAAATCGAACCGTTTCTGCATGACAACTCAGTTAAATGTTTTTCGAATGCCTACAGTATTCTTTATATGCCTTTTAAAAATTGATGAGGATATATGCTGTCTGCGTTTGGGTTTTTATCGCTTGCGTCAAAAATAAAAAATGTTCCGTTAATGTAGCTCAATCCAGAATATATACAATAACACTTTAGAAAAAAATAAAGTACAAAAGAAGTAGCAAAAGAAATAGCTTTACAAAAAGAATTAGCAAAATGAAATTTTGCTTTCCTCTAAAAATTCTTTTGTAAAAGAATTTTAAAAAAAAATTGTAATTGTGAAAAGCTCTTTTGTAAAAGAATTAGCAAAAGAAATAGCTTTACAAAAGAATTAGCAAAAAGACATAGTTTTACAAAAGAAGTAGCTTAATGGTTAGTTATACGGAATTTATGTTGTGAATCTGTGAACAATTAAATAACAAAAATGTAAGTTTTGTTATTATGGGTAAAGTTGCTTATAAAAATCATTAACTCCTGTCATTAAACCAAATAAAAAATTCTAATATTTTATGTGAATAAATATAATAATTATCTATTTCAGAAATTATATTAAATAGTATTTTGAAAATACGTGTTGATGAATCGGCATAAAATTTATTTTGTATTAAAAACAAAATGTTTATTTTTACTACAAACAAAATTAGAGAGCTATAGTGCTTTATCAATGTAAGGATTGCAATGACCGGAGATTTACTTCTTTTTTATGGGCTTCAAACAAGACGTATTATAAATTAACGTTTACAATTGCAGTCATCAATTCCAATTGACTTCATGAAAAAGGTTAATAACTCCTGTGTTATTGTCCTCGTCCATTTTGTTCAGAGGGCAAAGACATGTTACAAAAGAAGTAGCTTAGTGGTTAATTATACTGCATTTATGTTGCGAATCTTTTTGAACAGTTATATAACTTTAAAAAAATGGGGGACCTTTGTTGTTATTATGTGGACTTTTGTTATTATTATAAATTATTAGCATTCATAAACTTTTTTGCTATAGCACTGACTGTATGTTACAAGGAGTAGCAAGTTAAACTAAGTTACTAACTTTGTAGAAATTTCAAGCTTTTGAATTTGTAATATAAAAATCTTACTGAATAAGTCAAACTAAAAAAGCAATTAATATTAAATCCTTGAAATTAATGAAAAAAATGTGTGAAAATTACATAATGTGTTTATTGAGAATATTGTTTATTTTATAGATCCCTTGTTTATATCTGTGATTACCTTTTTGCAATTTATCCATGCAAAAATTCAATATGATACATGCTGCAGTCGATAAGTCGCTAGTTTCATTAAGGAAAAGAAATTAATGCTAAAAATACAATTTTATTTTAATTTAATGTTAAGAATTTTGTAGAAGAAAAAAAAGAAGCCAGCTTACATTATGTAAAAAAATATATACAGATTGTTTAACAAAAAGATATTTTTTTAATATTGCTTAATATGTTTTCATAATGCGCGGCGCATATCGACTAATTCATTATTTTCCTAATGTATATAGTTGCATGTAAGAAGCAATTTTTGTGATTGTGATAGTTAATTTTATAATTTATCAAAGGATAAATTTACATAAAGGCACTCAAATTCATAGCTGAATATGTTAAACATATTGTTAATCTTTAATTTCTTTTTTCTGAATATCAGCAAATATTTCCAAAAAGTTTTTAAATTTTGAAGATATTATATTATAACGAAATAATATAATTGACCTACTCGTGGCTCGGTGGCAGCGTGCGCTGTTAGTGAGCTTCAATCAGCTGGCGGCCTTGTTGTAGACACTGTTTAAAAAATCCGAGCAGATTCGATGACGTTTGAGGTGTTCAGCATGTTGCCTTCTAAGTCGGAATACCTGGGGGAGTTTCCAGGTTTTCTCAGATACTATACGCTAATGCGGTGCAGTTATCCTTAATAATCCTTCCGGAAGGCATTGCCTTCCTTCTTCAGTGACACTGTCTTCTACCTACGGTGCACCATCACACAACAGAACCTGATCCTTTTTCCTCTATCCATGAGTAGATTATTTATGGAATATACGGCCAACACATCAGAACATAGAGGATTATACACAGACACAAAATATAATTACTTATGTGACTTTTCTATTAAAAAAAACTTTATAGAAAATTAATATAATAATAATATTTATAAAGAAATCTGCCTATTATCTAAACATATATCCAAATAATGTATTAAACAATGGTTTTAAAGACTTTATTCAAAGGCAAAGAAATAAAAGTCGCGATATATGAAAAATATGCTTGAAACAATTTTACGTAGCATGGATCTAAGAGCCTGAGGACTATCTTTAAGCTAAATCAAACATATGGTAACACTTTTATTAAAACTAATTAGATAATATTTTTTTTTTTATTTCCAAGGGCAGATTATGAACAGTTACAGCAATAAAAGAACAACGAAAAAAACAGATAATATAACAAAACATGCTGAAACAGAGTTCATTAATCTAACAATAATGCCAAGTTGTAGATCTTTTAGTCACTAAAAGTGTTACCAGGTGCACCACGGGGAGGTAGATCTTCTGCGCCTCCACTAAATATTATAAAATTAACTCCTTTTTATTAAAATTAATAGTTGATACTCGATATGTTAACAATCTCACTGTAGACAAAATTTTGCATATATATATATGCTGCAATATTCACAGACTCCATCATATCTTCACCAAATAGTTTTATCGCTGTGCTATAGAGCCATCTATCGCTCGGGTCCTTCAAGTTCTTTTCCTAAGTCCTACTTTTGTCGCTAACAGCCTCATTAGCGTCCTTCTTACTTCCTGGTGAAGAGGGGAAAAAAAAAAAAGTCCGGATGTGAAGGACGTGGGGTTGGTGAAAAATGGTCCCCACATGCTCTTCGTGCAATTGTTGGTCTATTAGCAGTGTCCGGGCAATTTGGTTCAAGCTCTTTTTTTATTTTCCCTGTGTTGAGGTAATTTAGTGTTACCAATTTGTCGAAACCATGTCATTGGTAAAAACATGTATTCTCTACCAATTGACTACGTTACCAGAATATTTGTTTGGAATCAACAAAAAAATTACAATCTCGAAGTTCTTCGATATTTATTCATTGTATGTATGAAAAAGAAAAATATTTGTCATTAATAACAGAAATATGTTCTGCTTCTTCATTGTTTTTTGTAGATGAAACCAATTGGTTTTGAATGCTGGCAAAATGGTTGGAGGAAAAGAAAATTTCATAAATAATATTTCTTGAATGCATTTCAAGAATATTTCCAAGACTGTATTTCTAAAAATAAGAAGTAAAAACATACCTTCAATATGCAATATTGTATGTTTTGTATGAATTTACAAAATGAACTTACGAACTCAGTTTAACTGGCAGTAATTTCTAAATTTTATAATTAAATATTAATTATAAATAATATGCTAATTAACAGCCAATAAAATTCTTATTACTAAGCATCAATGGAAAGTAGCTAATTAAATTACTTTGCAAAAATTTTTTTGTAAATATTTTAAATATTTTTTGTTATTTATCTTTTAAAATTACAAAACTCAATTAAATTAATAATTCAACTAACCATGATGGTATATAAAATTTCTTCTAGATTTATACATTCTTCCACCATTATGTTTAATATTTAAGCAATTAAAAGTATATATATTTTAAAGATAAGTTAATAAAATATCTTTGTAAACATATTTAATGACAATACAATGTAAGATAGCTATTTCGAAAAACATAATGTACATTTTTAATTTTAATCTATAATTAATATAAGAAATATATGAAGAAATATTTATCTATGGGGAAATCAGATAATTTTTTGTTCATCTGAAAAATGTTTGGACCGAAAATAATTATCTACACAAATATTTCTTTGCAATGTTTCAACGGTTAAAAATAAATTTCGTTTATATAATGATGCATAAAATGTTTTCTACAGATCGATTTTAATAATAAATGTGTGTCTTCTAAGTTATACAAAGAATATGAATGCTTTTTATTATTAAAGTATTAAGTTGAAAATTTTGAAATCCATGCTGAAGTAAGAAATATTCATGTATTAAAAAATGTATATCTGGCAATATTTTTAATACAGATTTTTGTATATGTTTTTCGCTATTGCCGTGAAAGATATTTTTAGATGACTGAAGGTTTATAAATCCATTTTTAGAATTCCTATTAAAAGTAGATTAAATTATTCGAATCCTTATTCTGACAATACTGATAGAATATTTAAAATAGCAAACACTTTTAGATACGAAGCAATATTGATAAAAAAACTGTTATATTGTATATTACATATAAAAAAGTGAATAATATTTAATAAAGCATAATCACGCTGAATAATATTTTTAAATACTTGACTTCCTATTTAAGATTACTCCCTTCATTATAATGGTAAAAATTTATTAATGATTCCCTATTTGAGATATAAAGGTGAATGAAATTTTGAATTTCTAGTAGGAGTTAAAAAATTACTATTGATATAAAATTAACAACGTTAAAAATACAAATGTGTGATGTCTGCTCGATCAATTTGATATTTTTTTAAAAGAATGCGGAGAAAGAAATAATAAAGTAGACCGTTTAGTTTAAATGAGTAACAATCCCTCACATTGTTTAATTAAATTTTATTTTATTACATTTCGGATATATTTAATTAAAAGATATTTAGCGCAATTTAAGACTGAAAGCTTTTTAATGTTTTTTCTTATTTAACTTTGTTTTTCTGTTTATCGTTCGGTTTAATTAAAATTTAATGAATAATTTTATACGCTTGTAAGTATTTTATTCCAAATAGAAGCTTAATAAATAAAAGTAGTGAAACAAAATGGAATAAATCGATTGATGGAAAATTTACTTGAAGGCTCATGGAAGAAAATTATGGAATAAAATCACTGAATTTGTAAAGACTTAGTGTATGTATTAAAGCAATATATATGTTTAAGTTTTGCTTGAAATATTCATTTTTCACTTTATTTTATCAAATTTTTTTTTCAAACCAGATAACACCTAAGAATTACAAACATACAAATCTACGACAATCTTTACAGAAATAATTTTAGAAATTGCAAATGAATTTTTAAACCCTCTTTGGAATATTAGATATGCACATTATAGAAGTTAAATATTATACCTCATGACAAGTGTCCATAGATTTTTGAAGAAAGCCATGAAGTTGCATTACATGTAGGATTTATGTGATACTCTTAATATAAATATAGAATAACGCGTCATACTGAAAGAATTATTACAATAACGCGTTATAACTTATATTATAATCATACATAGAAATGTAATAATGAGAATCAAATAATTGACAGGATTTAGGTAATTTGAGAATCGTCGAAAAATTTTTGTCAAATGCCTTTGGTTCCATCAAGTTTAGTTCATTGATTTCGTTCATTTGATACCGTTGTTTAAAACTGGGTACTAAAAGTTTTCTGAATACATTTACATACAAACCGGAAAAAAAGTCTGAAAATTTTACTAAGATAACACGAACTAATAACCCCATCTGAAACCAATTTTGCAACCAGTTTTGCAACACTCGCTATCACCAATAAATTTAGGTCTGTTTGTATGGTAATTAAGTATACAACTACTGGTCCGGCTGTTAATTTCATTGGTCAAATATTTTAATATGTGTTTTCATATCGCTTTCCTTGGAATAACATATACCAAATGACTAATTATTTTTTTATGTGCTTATGCAGATATTGTCTTTTTTTAAGTTACCACTTTTTTTTTCGTTTTGCTTTGAATGTGTATGTAAATTTTCAGACCTTAATAGTCTAATGAATATGTTTACAAACTATGATTTTACTTGATTTATAATGGATGTATAATTCAAATAAATATCAAAATTTCTTAGAAAAGCACATAAATTCCTTGCAAATTTAACAGACATGTAAATATTTCTAAAATGTTACCTAAATATAGTATTTATTATAATATTTGCATTTGAAAGTGATATCAACAATAACATACATTTAAAGTGCCTTAATATTTACTTACACTAATGGATATGGATATAAATATTTCTTTAAAACCAAGAATGTTTACACTCAGAAGCATACTTAAATAAAAGGAAATTGTTTCTTCTATTTTAAAATTAATCTGGAGGGAATATATCGTCCTATAAGAAGAAATATAGCACTATAGAAGTACTAAAAATATTTTTTAGTTATGATCTAAATACTTTTCTTGTTTCCCTATCCCAAAATAAAATAAATTTTAAATGATTTATAAAAATTAAATCTACATGTTAAACGTTTTATTGATTAATTTAAATTAACTTCTCAAAATTCTTCATTGAAAGTCAAATATTACAATCATTTGCATAATTTTGAAAGAAATTTTAGTACAATAAAAGGTTTTCTCGTTTGATTGGGCTTTTAAATTTAAAAATGTAAATATATTTTAAGACAAAATAAATTAAAAATGAGTTCAGTTTTTGAAAAGAATGCTTCAGTAAGCTGATTATGAAACCTGTAAAAGAGCATTTAAAGGCATCGAATAATATGCTTACCTTATGCAACATTCTTGAAAAGCAAATATTATTATTTTACTGAAGATTCATGAAATTGTAACCGTGTTTGCTCAGAGACGTTTAGCTTTACAATCTCTCTTCCTGAGAGGAAATGTCTTAATTTTTGCTTAGAAGTAGAATACTTCCACGAATCTTTAATTAGATTTAAAACATATAATGTGTTACATGTTGTATATCTTTAATTGTGTGTATATGGTGTTAATAAAGCTGTGAGTTCTGAAATTTGTGTCTAAAGTCTCAACCCAACCACTCCCAGTTACAATCCAGCTGCACAAACAACGACACCTTAAAATAAAATATACTTATATTACATTAAACTCAAAATAAAAAAAAAAATGAAATCCACTCCAAAAAAAAAAGACATCGGTAAAAAATTTAGCAAAATGTTGCAGATACATCATATAAAGACTTTGGGAATAAGATGTTTATTACTTGTGATATTACATAATTTCGTGGGAAAGTACACGTGTGACAAGCGAAAATTATTCTTAGTTTGCGAACGTGGCCAGAAAAACGCATCAGCTGTCAAACAGATCCTGTCGAAATCTCCGCCTCACTGCGCAGCACAGCATTGCCCGATCCATCTAAATGCATCAATGTCAGGGAATTTTGCGGGAGCAACATTTTTAGGAATGAATTAAAACTTAATAAGAGTGTCTCAATTTTCATGATACTCTTCTCTACTGAATGGGTTTCTTAGGCAGGTTGCGCAAAAAATAAAGTGATAAATAGCTGTTGTGGTAATGTATCATATTTAGTTATGGACTTAGTTTTTGAGTTTTATTAATTAAGAAGTCTAGCCGGAAGACTTATTTGCCTTTTTGATGTATTTGAAAAGAATATGGATTCGATTTTAATCTTTTAAAAATCATTTTTTGTTTATATACTTATTTAAAAACCAATGGTAATTTTCGTAAAAAGTGGATTTTAACTGTTTTAATTATTAAGTCTGGTTTACATATTTCAGAAAATATTCATCATTAGAAAATTTGTAGATATTTACCAATTCAGTTTTAGTTCATTTTTCTAACTAGATTCATATTCAGTTTTAGTTCTTTTTTCTAATTAAACAAATGAAAAAATAAATAAAATTATACTTTTAGATAAAAAATTAAGATTTTTGCAAATCAAATCCTTCTTTAGAACTTAGAATGTCATATATCTATTCAGTATTTGTCTGTATGTAGAAATATAAACTGTGTTAAAATCGAAAGAAAAATTGGTCAGTAGGCATCGAAACTCACAATCGAAAGGAAGTACAGCGCAACCTGTATTGCCTCAGAGACAATTAGTTTTACAATATCTCATCCTGATTGGAAATATCCTTTATTTTTTATTAGAAGTTCAATCCTCATACCAATCTTTAATTTCATGTCTTTAAATGCGTCGCATGTTGTATATCTTTAATTGAGTATATGTGGTGTTTGTGTGAGTATAAATAAAAGCTGTGACTGAAACCTCATCTAAACCAGAAAACCAGCCCAGTTACAATCCAGCAGCACAAAAAACGAAGACACTACAAAATAAATTATACTTAATATATTACATTAAATTCAAAATCTATAAAAAAATAATATCACTCCAAAAAAAAAGAAGACATCAATAAACAGTTTAACAAGCTGAATTCTTGCAGATGCGTCATACAAAGACTTGGAATTAAATGTTTATTATTTGTGATATTACATATTTGTGATACTACACGTGTGACAAGCGAAAATTATTCTTAGTTTGCGAACGAGGGGCAGAAAAACGCTTCAGCTGTCAAACAGATCCTGTCGAAATCTCCGCCTCACTGATCAGCACTGCATTGCTCGATCCATCTAAATGCATCAATGTCAGAATTTTGTGGGAGCAACATTTTTAGGAATGAATTAAAACTTAATAAAGAGTTTCAATTTTCATGATTCTCTTCTCTGCTGAATGGCTTTCTTTGGCAGGTTGCGCAAAAATAAATTGATGAATAGCGGCTGTGGTAATGTACCGTATTTAGTTATGGACTTAGTTTTTGAGTTTTATTAATTAAGAAGTCTAATCTAGCCTAAAGAATTATTTGCATTTTAATGTATTTGAAAAGAATATGGTTTGATTTTTAGTGTTTTGAAAATCATTTTTCTGTTTGTATACTTATTTAAAAAACCAATAAGTGGAATTTTCGTAAAAGTGCACTTTAACTGTTTTAATTATTAAGTCCAGGTTTACATATTTCAGAAAATATTCATCATCTGAAAATTTGTAGATATTTACGGTTTTCAGTTTTAGTTCAACAGTTTTTTAGTTCTTTTTTTTTCTAATTAAACAAATGGAAAAATAAATAAAATTATATTTTTTATAAAAATAAGATTTTTGTAAATCATGTCATTCTTTAGAACTTAGAATGTTATATATCTATTCAGTATCTGTGTGTAGAAACATAAACAATGTTAAATTCGAACAAAAATTGGTCAGAAGGCATCGAGAATCGCACCCGAAATTAAGTACAGCGCAACCAGTATTGCCTCGGAGACGTTTATTTTACAATCTCATCCTGAATGGAAATATCCTTATTTTTAAGCTTAGAAGGGGAATATCCCATGAATCTTTCATTAGATGTCTTTAAATTTGTTACATGTTGTATATCTTTAATTGTGTATATGTGGTGTTTGTGCGCATGTAAAAAAAAGCTGTGACTGAAATCTCAACCCAACCGAGCCTAATTACAATCCAGCTGCACAAACAATGAAGACACTACAAAATAAATTATACTTAATATATTACATTAAATTCAAAATCTATCAAAAAAAAAAGTACACATTCCAAAAAAAAGAAGACATCAGTAAACAGTTTAGCAAGCGGAATTCTTGCAGATACATCATGCAAAGACTTGGAATAAAATGTTTATTATTTGTGATATTACATATTTATGATACTGCACGTGTGACAAGCGAAAATTATTCTTAGTTTGAGAACGAGGGCAGAAAAAAACGCATCAGCTGTCAAACAGATCCTGTCGAAATCTCCACCTCACTGCGCAGCACTGCATTGCCCGATCCATCTAAATGCATCAATGTCAGGAATTTTGTGGGAGCAACATTTTTAGGAATGAATTAAAACTTAATAAAGTTTCCTGATTCTCTTCTCTGCTGAATGGCTTTCTTTGGCAGGTTGCGCAAAAATAAAGTGATGTATACCGGTTACGGTAATGTATCGTATTTAGTTATGGGCTTAGTTTTTTAGATTTACTAATTAAGAAGTCTAGTCACAAAAACTTATTTGCATTTTAAAGTACTTTGAAAAGAATATGGATTTGATTTTTTAATGTTTAAAATGATTTTTCTGTTTTTATACACATTTAGAAAACCATTGTGTAATTTTCGTAAATGTGAACTTTAACTGTTTTAATTATTTCGTCTGGTTTACATATTTGAAAATATTCATCATCAGAAAAATCGTAGATATTTACCAATTCAGTTTTAGTTCATCTTTTCTAATTAAAAAAAATGGAAAAATAAATAAAATTATATTTTTTTATAAAAATAAGGTTTTTTGTAATTCATGTCATTTCTTTATAACTTAGAATGTTATATATCTATTCAGTATTTGTCTGTAAAAATAAAAATTATGTTAAATTCGAAAGAAAAATTGGTTAGAAGGCATTGAGACTCGCACACGAAAGGAAGTAAGTACAGTGCTACCGGTATTGCCTCAGAGACGTTTAGTTTACAATCTCTCATCCTGAGATGGAAATATCTTTTATTTATTCATTTATTTTTTTTATTTTTTTTTGCTTAGAAGTGGGAATATTCCACGAATCTTTAATTTCATGTCTTTAAATGTGTTACATGTAGTATATCTTTAATTATGTGTATGTGGTGCTTATACGCAAATAAAGGTGTGACTCAAACCTGTGTCTATCAACCCAATCATTCCCAGTTACAATCTAGCTGCACAAACAATGACAACACTACAAAAAAATATACTTTTATTACATTAAATTCAAAATCAATCAAAAAATGAAAAGTACACTCAAAAAAAAGAAGACATCAGTAAACAGTTTAGCAACTGAATTCTTGCAAATACATCATACAAAGACTTTGAAATAAAATGTTTATTAGTGATATTACATATTTATGAAAGTACACGTGTGACAAGCGAAAATTATTCTTAGTTTGAGAAGCAGGGCAGAAAAACGCATCAGCTGTCAGACAGGTCCTGTCGAAATCTCCGCCTCACTGCGCAGCACTGCATTGCCCGATCCATCTAAATGCATCAATGTCAGGAATTTTGCGGGAGCAACATTTTTAGGAATGAATTAAAACTTAATAAAGTTTCCTGATTCTCTTCTCTGCTGAATGGCTTTCTTTGGCAGGTTGCGCAAAATAAAGTGATGTATACCGGTTACGGTAATGTATCGGATTTAGTTATGGGCTTAGCTTTTTTTAGATTTACTAATTAAGAAGTCTAGTCACAAAACTTATTTGCATTTTAAAGTACTTTGAAAAGAGTATGGATTTGATTTTAATGTTTAAAATGATTTTTCTGTTTTTATACACATTTAGAAAACCATTGTGGAATTTTCGTAAATGTGAACTTTAACTATTTTTATTATTACGTCTGGTTTACATATTTGTGAAAGTATTCCTCATCAGAAAAATCGTAGATATTTACCAATTCAGTTTTAGTTCATCTTTTCTAATTAAAAAATGGAAAAATAAATAAAATTATACTTTTTTATAAAAATAAGGTTTACTGTAATTCATGTCGTTCTTTATAACTTAGGATGTTATATATCTATTCAGTATTTGTCTGTAAAAATAAAAATTATGTTAAATTCGAAAGAAAAAAATTGGTTAGCAGACATTGAGACTCTCACACGAAAGGAAGTAAGTACAGTGCTACCGGTATTGCCTCAGAGACGTTTAGTTTACAATCTCTCATCCTGAGAGGAAATATCTTTTATTTATTTATTTATTTTTTTTTTATTTTTTTGCTTAGAAGTGGAATCCTTCCACGAATCTTTAATTTCATGTCTTTAAATGTGTCGCATGTTGTATATCTTTAATTATGTGTATGTGGTGCTTATACGAGAGTAAATAAAGGTGTGAATTCTCAAACCTGTGTCGAAGTATCAACCCAATCATTCCCAGTTACAATCTAGCTGCACAAACAATGACAACACTACAAAAAAAAATATACTTTTATTACATTAAATTCAAAATCAATCAAAAAATGAAATCCACTCCAAAAACAAGAAGACATCAGTAAACAGTTTAGCAACTGAATTCTTGCAAATACATCATACAAAGACATGAAATAAGATGTTTATTAGCGATATTACATAATTTCGCGGAAAGTACACGTGTGACAAGCGAAAATTATTCTTAGTTTGCGAAGCAGGGCAGAAAAACGCATCAGCTGTCAGACAGATCCTGTCGAAATCTCCGCCTCACTGCGCAGCACTGCACTGCCCGATCCATCTAAATGCATCAATGTCAGGAATTTTGCGGGAGCAACATTTTTAGGAATGAATTAAAACTTAATAAAGAGTTGATTCTCTTCTCTGCTGAATGGGTTTCTTTGGCAGGTTTCGTTCGCAAAAATAAAGTGATGAATAGCGGTCATGGTAATGTATCGTATTAAGTTATAGGCTTAGTTTTTGAGTTTTACTAATTAAGATGTCTAGCCGGAAGACTTATTTGCATTTTTAATCTACTTTGAAAAGAATATGGATTTGATTTTTTGTGTTTTCGGCGATCATTTTTCGGTTTGTATACTTATTTAACAAATTGTGGAATTTCCGTAAATGTTGATTTAGATTTTTAACTCTATTAATTATAAGGTCTGGTTTATATAGTTCAGAAAATCGGGTTCAGTTTGAGAGCCGTCTAGACATCAGACTATAGTTGGATGTAGGGAAAAATATTTCAGAAAATTCGTAGATATTTCCCAACTCAGTTTTAGTTCTTTTTTTCTAATTAGACAAATGGAAAAATAAATAAAACTTCCCTTTTCTGATAAAAACAAAAATTATTATTGTAATTCATATCATTCGTTAGAATGATATATATCTATTCAGGATTATAAATGTTAAATTCTAAAGAAAAAAATATTCAGAGCAGATTTCTATACCATTTAAACCTTTAACATTATTTCTTAATAAACATCACTAGTAATTTAATGTACGACTTTAAAGGCGATGCAATAAGCTTTTATTTTGATATTCTTATGTATTATCTATCTTAAGAAAGAAAGGTAATCAAAAATTTTTTCATTAGTTTTTAAATTTAAAATTAGTCAATAAAATTATCTGACCTGAATACCTATAGTTTTAAATAAAAAAAAATGCTTTCTATTTCCAAGATGGAGGTTTTTAATAAACAAAATACATACCTTATATTTTTAAGGTTATTTTTTTCTTTTTTAAACCATATCAAAGAACACTAAAACCAACTAATAATAATAAGGTCACTTATAATGCCACTAAACTGTACCTTCTAAAATATGCATGAAAAACTGATATCTAGAAGTGGAATTTAGGATTATGAAATAATATTAATTTTTTATTATTAATATTTATTATTAATAATATTTTTATATTTATTTATATAAAATTATTTTAATTTAATATTAGCTGAAAACAAATATTTTTCAAGGTGAATTTTTAAAGGAATAGGAGAATTTTCGTCTATATTAAATATCTGCGTATGTAAATGTAAATGAAATTATTTTCTTGGAAATTAAAATTTTATTTCTTATCAATTTTAGCATATTAATTAATTACCTATTATTGATTTACTTTTTTCTCACTTATTTTAGTAAGCATGATAAAAAAATAAGTATATATTAATTATATATACACATTAAAATATCACCTTTCCATAAGTGGTTAAAGTGCCCATTAGTATTTATGAACAGACAGAATGCAAATTCGTTAAGTTCACACAATACAATATTATTTTATTGATCAATGAAATTAATTACATAAATTAGAATCTTATTGCAAACTAAATGCAATATTTTTATTATCTTTCATGAGAACAAGCTATAAACAGTTTAAGGAAGTTACGCAGAAGCAATTGCGCATGGTTTGGGTTTGTTGAGACAAATCCTCAGTGTCCAGTAGCACTGGATAGCATCCCATGAGGAGTCTGCTCATGGATGGAGAAAAAATTGCAGCTTTTTGCTGTGTTGGAAGCAGCAGCTTTGCTGAAGCTGTGTTGGAGCAGAAGTCTGACTGGACTCCACTAGGTAGAGCGGGGAAAAAGATGCTGAACATCACAAACGCCCTCGATTGTACCGTCAGCTCTAAACGCCCACAACAGGGGATGCTCACCAGTGGCGCACGTTGCCACTGCTCCATGAGTCAGGAACATGTTTGTATTACTAAATAATCCTTATAAACCACCGTGAAGTAACCGAACAACATATTAGTCTATTATATAATTCAATAAGTGTAAATGCAAAAAGATATCAATGTTTTATTTTAACTTCAGTTTATAAGAACATATGTATAAATAAAATATGTGGCACAAAAGTATTGATTCATGATGTTTTAAATTTGATTTATGACATAGATTTTCACATCTTGAAATAAATTGAAGAACAAGATATAATTATTTTGTATTTGTTTTATTTCAATTAAACATTATTCAACTTATTATGATATTTAGTGACATTTTATAAAATATTTTGGATTTTGAATTAAATTATTTTTATTCAACTTTATTGAGTTTTATTCAAATTCTCATTCATTATAACATTTTATTAAAATGAATTTTAAAAGAAAAAATGAATAATTTTGAAAAAAAAGAATCTTATTATATTTTAAAAATAAAATATTTAGTCCGAGATATATATTTCTGTATATAACTAAGTTTGAAAATATTTTACTTTTCTTTCTCGATTATTTATTTCATCAATTATTTTGTTTGAATAACAGAACAGAGAGCTATGTACGTGTATACACTCAAGAGCCAAAACATTATGACCCCCTTACATTTTGCAAGGAACTCCCTGGATGACGTGGAAGACACATGATCAGGTGGAAGTGGTATTTAACTGGTATTAAGTGGTGGTATTAATCCATGCCAAGGCGGGTTGAAGCTGTGTTGCGCGCCAAAGTTGGGCAAACGCGTTATTGACAGGTGGTTTTGAACATAATTTTGAAAAACATAATAATTTGACATAATTTTGAAAAAGAATAATCTCATTCTATTTAAAAAATTAAAATATTTAGTCAATATATATTTCTGTATATAACTAATTTTGAAAATATTTTACTTTTCTTTCATCAATTATTTTGTTTGAATAACAGAACAGAGAGCTATGTTTATTTCACTCAAGAGCCAAAACATTATTTTGTTTGAATAACAGAACAGATCAGGTGGAGCTATGTACGTGTATTAATCCTCCAAGAGCCAACGCGTTATTAACAGGTGGTCATAATGTTTTGGCTCTTGAGTGTATGTTTATGTAGATAGTAAGATTTTGTCCTTTTGTCTCAAGAGTGAGTAATGATCTAGTTGAAAGATTTAGAAACAGCCGAACATCAATTAAATGTCCACGTCAAATTCTGAAAATATTGTCAAAATTGTAAAAAAAAATATTAGTCTTCTCATAAATAGATAAAAAAAATAAATAAAATGCTTTCCTGAATGCATATTTTATAAGTCTAGGTAACTTGGATCATAACACATCGTCAGTACAGCCAGCAGCTAATTATCGCAGATCGTCGAGTTCTAGATTGCGCTAATTTAATTATTTATTTACCTCCCTATCACATATTTCCATCACTGATAATTATTTATTTAGCTCTCACAAATAAATATTTTTAAACTAATTATTTCTGTACTTTGCTTTAAAAAACCTTTATTAAAGGAATGACTAAATGGTATTAAAATAAGTAATCTTATTAAATTTTATAAAAATGATTCTGTTATTTACTTTACAAAGCATTACGAATTCTTTTCAATTTTTATTACGTTATATCTCAAAATGATGAAGAAAAAAATTAATTTGATTTTATACCAGTTTCAAAAAAAGCCAATACGCATATAAACTAGAAACTTAATCGTCGTGTAGGCTCATAAACTCATAGGCTGGAAATGAAATACTTGGTCATTTTTCAATACACATGTACACTCAAGAGCCAAAACATTATGACCACCGGTCAATAACGAGTTGGCCCATCTTTGGCGCGCAACACAGCTTCAACCCGCCTTGGCATGGATTAATACCACCACTTAATACCAGTTAAATACCACTTCCACCTGATCACGTGCCTTCCACGTCATCCAGGCGAGTTCATTGGAAAATGTAAGGGGGTCATAATGTTTTGGCTCTTGAGTGTATGCTTAATTCTGAATTTAATAAAAATTTCATTATGAGTCAGCTGATTATTAGTAACTTCCTGGATGCTTTTTATTATTAATGTGTCCAATTTTGAAATGAAATTATCATTTACTAACAGAACCATTTCTATAGCTTTCATTACTTTGCTTGATTGGTTGCCCAGGAAACTCAGTATGTCTGCTACTGAAAAAGGATGCATGATAAGAAATAAGACATGATGAGAAATTATCGAAGGAAATCTTATTAATTACTTATTTTATTAATGACGTCTTATTCATATAAAATGTAATTGACGGTATTAAACTGATGAAATGTATTTGATTCAATTCTGTACCGAATTTTTTTAAAATTATTAATAATAAAATAAATTTTCGTTGAAGATTTAGATTATAGACAAGCCAGAATGAGCGTCTTATAGCCGCGATAAATTTTTATTTTGTTTAAATGCTATTAATTTATATAATTAATTTTTTTTCTCATAAATAGACCTGAACAAAAAATAATATTAATTTAAAAATTTGTCTCTCAAAAGTCAAACATTTCAAATGTAATTGGAAAACAAAAATATAAATATAATTAAATGTAGAATAATATGGCCCAAAAGTAATTCAAAGGCATGAAATTAACTTAAAAAAATGGAAGGTATATGATTAAAAGTTTATTTAATGTTTATAAAAAATTATGGTTATTATATAGTTTAAAATTTCGAATATTACGAGCCCGCATAAACAGTATTTAAAGTAATATTAATAGTGTTTAATACAAATAATATTTTTACATTAACATTTGTTTATTTATTAGTTCTAATCACTACATTAGGTGTATCATATAATTTATAAGCAAAATAATCAGGTTCACAAAATTATCAGATTTAAATGAACAAATATATATTAACTGAAGTAATTCAGAATAGGCAAGTATTAGAATTTTATTTTTTTTTTTTTCAATGGTGCAAAAGTCCTAGTGGGCAAAGGCTGTCTGCCCTCTTAGCATATTTCTATACAGGAGAAGTTTTTTTTTACAGGGTAAGATTGTCAGCAAAAAGCACAACACTCTACAATCATATTAGACCGGGACCTACGACTTAAAGTGGATTCGAACCACTACAAACCTCCATGGCACTGTCGAGACTGGAACTCAAAACATGTGACGCTGAACGCCAGAGGCACTAGTCACTTGGCCATCAGGGTCCCTGAATTTATTCTAGATACTAAATTTTCCGAAGTACATAAATTAAAATTGGAAAAGTCGTAATTCAAAACGAATTTTAAATGATATCCCATCTACATTCTTTTTTAATTTATAAAAAAAAAAAAAAAAATGCATCACTTCTTAAATATTTTTGTTTAGCACTACCATATCAATATGAAGAACGAATCTAAATATGAACATAAGCAATTCTAATACATGCAATGAGCTTTTATTATGATGTTTTGTGATTTCATTTAAGCTCCAAATAGATTAATATTAAGATAAATTATTTTAAACCGTATAATTACAGGAAAAAATAATAATATGCATAAAAAATTAAAGGCTCTAACGATATAGTTTTAATACCAAAATTATTTCCGGCAAAATCAACTATTTAAAATTATAGAGTGATTATAATTAAAGTACCACTTTCAAAATGCTGTAAAAGAGATCCACTCGTCACAATGAGTGCAAATTTGAATTGAAGAAAAAAGGGGGAAACGGTACGGCATCAAGAAAAAGTTCCAAAGTGTGTTAAAAGATGGCGCTTTAAGTGGCATAAAAGAAAGTGTATCCGGCTACCAATGATATCTTGAATCGAAATTACAAGATATTTTTCATGAGTGGCACCTTAAATCAATTGTAGTATTAAATGGGCTTGATTGTTTTGGTTTTTTGACGGAAGAAATTACTTCCAATTCATTCAACAGTTGTGACACTGCTAGTTAAAATCCCATACATCACAACAAGGTTATATCAAATTGGATAGGAAAAATCGGTCAAACATTTTTTTGATGACATACCGTTTCCCCTCTTCAAGTATCTTCAGTTCAAATTTGAACTCATTGTGAAAGGTTCTTCTTTTTTACAGAATTTTGAAAGTGGGACTTTAATTATAATTAGCATGTGTTTTGATTTGCATATATTTATGAGAAAATAGTTAATCAATGCAGGGAAATACAAAATACTAATATGTCAAAAAGTTTACAAAATATTTCATTTCATCTTTATTCTCAGTATGAATAAAATAAAAAGTAAAATAGTAGATAAACTATTAAATTTCCAGATAAATTGATATTTTTTGCCATAACAGAAACTCCTCTACCACTTTTAATACATGGTGATTAAAACAGAGAGTCTTATTACGAAACAAAAGATTTCCCCTCAAAAGAATCAAATTTCTAAAAGTTGCTGGATCTTAACAAAATATTAATAATTCCCTTAAACAGAGCATTGGAAGTATAACATTTAAGAACGTGATTTAAAGCATCCATGCGAAGTATTGTTTCAAAGTAAAGAAGGCAACGAAAATAAATAATAATAACAAATACTCAACTCTTTCCTAAATGCCATCGCTTTATGGTAGTAATTTATTAGGGAACCTGAGAAGGGTATTAGGAAAGTTCAAAGCCTTTATTTATTTGGCTTGCGAAGATTTCCAAACACAACTCTAGGTATAAATGTAAACATAAAAATGAATTAATGAGTACTTCTTTTTCACAAAGAAGCTGAGAACAGCCTATTCCGTTTTATCCTCGCGTTTAATAATAAAACTTTAACGGTCTGTTAATATTAACAAAAGTATGAAAATATATTCATAAGCCTTTTCTTGAAAATAGAGTATAGAATAAAGGTAGGAAATAAGAGTCTCATTAAATTTCACAATGATGTAAAAATATTTTTTTATTTTAAATTTAATTCGGGTATTCATTATTTTGTGACAAAATTCCTTATAATGAATTGAATCTATAAAATTCTTTACATTATATAAGGTGTCCCGAAATTCATGTAAAATTCATTAAAATTCGGTTAATATTTCAATATTTTTTTTTTTGTTGTGATTTGCCTTACTGATTCTCTTATTATTAAAACGCTTTACTGATTCGCCTTATGAATTCCTTATAATCCATATAATTCTTTTACATTATATAAGGTGTCCCGAAATTCATGCAAAATTCTTTAAAATTAGACAGATATTTCAATATTTTTTATGAAGTCAAAACGCATTACTTGCCTATCTTACCTGTACTATGATTGGAAGATATACATTTTTGTAAACTGAATAGTTTTCAATTGACACAATTTTTTAAAAATTTATTAAAAATAAAATTAATTCTTGTGTGAAATTTATGGATCTCTTCTTCCTTCCTTCCACACCCTTGAAATTACTAATAATCTATATAACTATATATATATAATTGAATATATAAAAGTCATAATCAAAAAAAAAAAAAATTAGATATTACATTAGTTATTTGAGCAGTTCATTAAGCAGTAATGTTGTTTACAAAAATGTGTGTTGTTGTTGTGTCCTGCAGGACGGACATTCCATGATTGATCTACTCATGGATGGAGAAAAAGTGGGCAACTTCTGATGTAAGAATAATGCTTCTTTAATAAAAAAAAATTATAAAGATTATATTATTTATTTCAACTTCAAATTGGTATCATAAATTTTTATTTTCACATTTTATAAATTATTAAGTACTTGAAAAATACTTAATAACTGCTTATCATTTAAAATATATTTTTTTGCTTTATGTATAAAAATAAAGTAGTATTTTGTTATTATTATTATTATATTTTAACACTCTACAGACATAATTAAGTAAGAACACAAAGGTTTTTGTTGCTGTTTTCTGGTGCTTTTTAAATTATTCAAAATTTCATACACTTTAGAATTTTAGAATATATTTAAACTAAAAATATTCAAAAGTAAACACGCATTTTATATTATTTATTTAAGTTTTTATAAAATATTTATGATTATATGCACTTTTTTGATGAAAAAAAGTATTTTATTTAATTTTTTTTTTCAGCTTTATTTCTCATTTGGCAATATTGTTCACAACTACAGAGTTATAATAATTTTTGTATACGAAACATTAGTACTTTAATTTGAACATTTCAGAAAAGCACAAATGATCTCTAATTTTTCTGACTATATATTTATGGAAAATGAGTGCAGCTTATATTACTGCATATTGAGTAAATAACATAATTTTACATGTAATTTAAAATATTTTAAAATTTATCATTAACTCAAAAGCATCATTCGTTTACTGCATTACATATATTTAAGAAAAAACAAAATTTTGTGCACTACTAAATAAAACATGTTCGTTAAAAGAATGATTGTTATGCGAGTTCATATTTCTGTATTCAAAGTGAAATTATGTATGATTATACATAATTTCATGAGCAGATTTGTACAAGAAATCATAATAGTTTTAGGTTTATTAAATGATATATATATATGATTTCATGGATATTTATTTAACTTGTAATGTATATTTTAACATATGCAGCATTTAATTTAACGATATAGCTTACAAAACAATTGGAGAATGTAATACTTTAATGTTTGTTCAGAAATTTGCCTCTACCTTTATATAGTAAATTGTTAAACAAATCAAAAGTAATTTAAATGCAATGTTAAAAATCTAAATTATTTTAAAATTTCAAGGTAAAAGTTTTTCGCACTAATAAATTTTTTAATAATTTATTCCCTCAAATTGTATTCCACATAAATTAAGTTTTAATTTTATTTTAATCAATAATAACTTTGCATTATGTTGTATTTTTAAATAAGTTATTTTTTAATATTTTTAAATATTAAATAATATTTTAATATAATATATAAATCTAAATAAACATTTCCAAAATTATCTTAAAAATTGAAAAATGGTAAATAAAGTAAATAAAAATGAAAAAATGAAGTAATTAGCTGAAGTGTAGAGAAATATCTTAGACTAAAATCATTGCCTTTAAAAGTGTATATATCAAAATTTGAATCAGATATCAAATTTTGAATGAATACCAAATTTAATGCTCAGAAATAGACTTAAAAACATTTATGTTATTCTGATCATACTAAAATATATTAATCAAAATTATGCATTAACGTTGAACAGAAATAGAAAACTTTTGTAATTTATTAGATATAAGTCAACTTAAAAATTAGCTTCTTAACTTGCTTTAAACATTTTTTGTAGCCTAAAAAGAAATTTAATGCAAATTAAGTGTAATTTTTAAATTGTTTCTATTAATTTAAAAATATTTCAACTAACAGAAAAGTAAGGCAAAGGTATTTAACTATAACAGCTTCAAGGGGTAGTTAGGGCCAAGGCCTATTATTTCTAGGTCATTTATTTTTATAGCTCAATTGAGAATTATGTTTTATTTTAGCACAATACCAGTTACAGCATAATTTTCTAAGAAATTGGTTTTAGTAGTTGTTAAAGGTAATAAAAACAGTTTCCATGTCAGCCACCAGGGATTACATAACACTTTTGTTGATGTTACTTTTAAGTTAAGTTGTGTTTTTTAGATTTTTTTTTTTTTATGTATGTAGGCGATTTTACTGTATTACAAAATACTATACAATATAATCTAGATAGTTTTACCATATTTTTCTAATATTGGGCTGTTTTGGTAGGAAGTTAAAAATATATATATATATATATATACCAAACTCTTCTTTGAAAAGGTTTTTAATTTTCTTCTCAATTCTCGCAACTTACACAAAATGTTGTGAGATTCTTCAAAATTAAACTGCAAATTATTTTGAAAAGTAAACAGTTAAAGTTACGATTTAAGTTTACCTACCAGAATTGCTTCTCAGCTTATATAGGTCATACAAAAACTACAAGCGGTAAAATTTCCAATGCCTTATTCCAAAAAAACTAGTCTGCCTGATAAAACATTTTATAAAAATATCATGGCAGTCTGTTGTATTTTTAATTGAAAACAACAAAAATATTTAAAGAAAATATGTATCTTTCTGATTGGAATCCTTTACTAAACTATTCATTGGAAATTTTAGAATAAATTTAAAATATTGTTTGACAGCGTAGAAAATTTATCGGTAAAATATTAAGTTACGATATTAAAAACAGTTTTCACAAAAAAATTGAACGACGAATACCTTAAAAGGGTTACAGAAAACCATAAAATTTTAATTTGTTTATTAACTGCATCAGAACTCTATCATTAATTTTTACTAGCGAGAAATGCGTCAGAATTAATTAATTTAATATAGAAAGACAAAAGAAAAGAAAAACATAAAAGAAAGAGAAATAGAGAAATGAAATACATCAGGTTTAATTCATTTAATTTTAACATGTGCTATTGTTGCAATAGTCTTGCCATTGAAAATTAAAAATTAAATGAAGCAATACATCAGGCATGTGGTATTTTCAAGCATTGTTCATTTATTTCAGTTATCATAAAATTTGTTAGTGTGGATAAAAAATCAATGGATTTTAATGACTGTAAAATCAAATATTTTTCTTTGTAAAATGTATTTATTTATTGTGGTCATATTCCTGGAAAGATATCCACGTTATCAATGGATTCCTAATATTTGTAAAATATTATCTGATTAACAGCAGATTGCTGAAATTAAAACTTTATAAGTCATTTGTTCCAGATTTTCTTTTTATATTTGAGGCCAGGATCTGACACTGACAGTTTGCTGTATAGGAGGGATTTTCTGGATTGCACGTCATAGAACCAGCCAATCGAAAGATCATTGGCTTCATTTGATATGTTCGTTTAGGATTACTATTGGCTGGTAATCTACGACGTGAGGTTTTAATATCCCGAGGAAACTCACTTTAGGGAAAGTTGTTTTCATACTTATAAACATTGAAAATATATTCTTCTCGTTAAGAATCAAGACTTTTTATTCGTAAATATACACTATTTTTTATTTGTATTTAAAATGGAGCGAGACATTTTTATTTTCAGTCCATCACAATAATTTCCTGCATACTATCATGTCTCTCATGCATCGCAATATATATTGAAGTTCACAATTTTCAGGGAGTTTATATATCACAATATATACAGGGAGTTTATATATCACAATCATTATGATTCGCATCACACAAATTTATTTTTCAGTTATTGTTTATTATCAGTTTTGCATACATTCAGTGATAACAAAAAAAGAAATATCATAATTTAGATAATATCCCAAAAATGACTCGTTTCTGACCATTGACCTTTAACTTCCCATGTTAAGACTTTTCCACAAGTACTGCTCTACTCAAAATCGATGTCTGATGCTTAGTAAACCTTCCTAGTTTGAGCAACTGAGATTGCAAAACTCTTATGTATGCCAAAGAATATTTTGCTTTGTTTCCCTTTTATTTTAAATTAATTTATAACAAAAAGTTTATCATTGTATTACTAAATTTTCAACATTTATCAATTATAAATATAGCTTTCTACTATAGAAATAAATATCTCTATATCGCAAATAAAATTCCTAAGATTAAATTAACAATAAAAATAGTTGATTAGAAAACAAGATAATTAATGTGCATTTCTCCCTTGATTACTATTATCTTTAAATTTTAGCATTTTCAGTATATATTGTTGCTGTTGTGGAAGGAAGGGAAAAGGGAAGGCAGGGGCAGCTTCTATGGTGATGTGGCACTCGTAAGTAGAACTCTGACTTGGCTCCCTGCGCGCTGAAGAAGGAGGGTAGTGCTTCCGGGAGGACTTTTTAGGAAAAAACACCACCACATTTGTGTAACGTATGGGAGAAAAGCCAGAAAACTCCCACCAGATAGTTCGACTAATACGGCAAGAATCTGAACATCACAAATGTCATCGAGTCTCCTCGTTTTTTGAAACAGTGTCTACAACAAAGCCGCCATTGATTGAACCTCCGCCCTAATGTCCACCAGCGATACACGCTGCCACTTAGCCACGAGTCGGGCTCAGTATCTCTTCTTATTGAAATTATTTAATACATTTGAAATAATTTTAATTAAGGAACTTAATAAAATTATTAACTTAAATTAATAGTTAACCATGTCTGTAATATAAGATTATCAAATTTTAAATTGCACTAAAAGTGAGCAATTATGCTTAAATTTAATTTATAAAGAAAATAAGTTACTTTTCAATTCATGATGATAATTATTATTGTGTTAATTTTTTTTTTAATTATGCCGTTTAATTTTAATGCATGTAGTTGTAGTAAATGTTTTAGTTATGATGAACTAAGGAAAATTTACTTTTTTAATTTCGGTTTTTTTCACAAAGGGCTACTAACATTTTCTTTAGCTATAGTTATATTGTCCTTAATCTAACCTGATGTATTATGTCAATATCTAGCCTCATTAATAAATTAATGGCGCAAATTCCTTTTTTTTATTTAACGTAGGTTAATTAGGGTCATAAAATACCTACACCTAGATTAAACTAGCTTAAAATGTGTTTTAGTTTTCTAATTTAATAACATTGATATGCTAGTGTAAAAATAATGATGTAGCTAATAAAACATTGATTTAATTAATAATTTATAGTTAAATATAACATTCACGTCCTATAATTAAACGTATTTCTATTGTCATCTTTTTGAAAACACCATTTTGTCTAAAATTCGAAAACCAATAATGTAAAACCAATAATTTAATTATTTTGTAGGTTATTTCTATATCAATTTTAAATAAGCACATTTGTATATGATTTATTATTCATCATTCATCTATTTACTTAAGGGTCTTTTATTGCAAATAAAATAACTATATCTTTAAATAAAATTTATTTAAGAAAAAATAGTAAAACAAAATAATATTCTTTTATTTAGTTTGTTTAAAATTACAACAAACATATTATCTATATCACAGTAAAAAATTAAATTCGATAATATATTATTTAAAAAAGGTAGAATAGGTTTCAAGAAAAAAATTTGTATTGATGTTGCTTAAACTAGATTTAAAAAAAATATATATAATGGCGTCCAATAAATACGAAAAGAATAGAAAAGAAACAGGAGTTAAAATGAAAAAAAAATTAATAGACAGCCTTTTTGACATCAATGCAGTGCAATCAATGAAAAACTATAATTTTAGCATATAACTCCATAAATTGTTACTTCGAAATAATTAGTTAAATTTCTATATCGACAAACTTTATTTAAACGTTGATCCGCATTGTTAAACAGCGTTTTGTTATTACTTACCATAAATCTGTCAGCTTAAGAAGCAATGTTTTCCAATACACATTTACTAGACACTAACGAAATTGATCGACATTGTCCTAGATACTGACATTGAAGAAATTGAGATTTGTCTTTTTAAAAGAATTCCCATTAACTTAATAAGTAAAAAATTGGCAGAAAAAATTTTAATTGATGAAAATGATGATATTCAATAAAAGAAGTAAAAAAGTAGTAATTGAGAAGTGGAAAATATGAGGTGATATTAAACAAAAACAATGATAAATAAAAACTAACATTTAAGGTAAGTGATGATAAAAAATTGATAATGTTGATGATGTAATGATGTAAATTAATATTTTATTATTTTTTATATATATTAGGGATCTGAGGGTTTTTGCTATTGTTATTATTTCTTATAATATTATCTGACAATAATGCAATGAATGGTTTATTGCATATATTTCTTATAATTTCTAATATTAATATGACGTAAAAATTAATGTTTTATTCAATTTTTTTTTATATAATTGGTACAACAAAGGTTTGCTATGTAGCTGGATTTTGAGAGCTCTTTTTGCTATTGTTATTATTTTTTTGTTATATTTATATTGTAATTATCTGACAATAATGCATTGAATAATTTATTGCATTTATTTCTTTTAATTTCTAATATTTTTATTATTTAAAATCATTAATATGGTTTTTCAAAAAACTGGTATTGGTTGCAACGAGTTTAAAATGATCAGATAACGACTCATATTTATACACATACAGTAAATAGGAAAGAATAAACTTATGTTCATATATGTTGTACAAAAATCAAAATTTAATCATACTGATAAAATTAAAACATTCATGAAAACACTTAAGTAATAAATAACGACTAATATTCATTGCAAATTATTATTATCAGTCATTATTATTTTAAAATTAGTGATAGATAAAAAAATTTACGCAATTAATTGTGATAGTAATAGTTATGGTTATTGCTTAAGAATTTACGATTTATTTCTAAAGAATTTTCATGAATGTTTTCATTTTATCAGTATAAATAAATTATGATTCTTGTATTAAATATATGAACATAAGTCTATGGTTTTAAGAATCGTAGTCGTTATAGTTATGTCATGTAGTAGTAATATTCATTTAAAATTAGAGGTAATTAAAAAGAATTTAGTTAGTTATTTGGGATAGTGATATTTACAAATATTGCTTAAGAACTAACGATTTATTGCTTAAGAACTTTTATGAAATTTTATTTATTTTACGCTACATATATGAACATAAATCTATAGTTTTAAGAATCTTAGTCGTTATAATTATGTCGTAAAGTCTGTAGTTTAAGAATCGCTACTATCACTATCTACGATAGTCATAGCTAAAAAGTTGTTCTTTGGAATTGTCTATATAGATATTCATTAAATTTGAGATTAATTCAACTATCACAGTATATTTGTTGATCATTGTCTCGTGTACGAGATTTAATATATTTCTTACTTCTACATTTCAAATCACAAATAATATTTTTCTAGTAACAATGTTTTTTTATAAAAAATTTGATCTTACAGTAAAAATTAAAAAAAGAAATGTATAGATTTATTTTTAATTTTTGTGTATTTCGCTCTTTACTTTGTAATTAGTTTAAATAGGAATTTATCCAATAAAATGAAATACAAATCACCTGTGAACAAAATTACATTTTTGCATATATATAAACTCATGTTTGTGAAAATTTCAACACCATGAAGGACTTACGCGAGTGAGCTGAAATTTTCAGGAAATAAAAATAACGCATGATATGCAAATGATTAAAATTTCAAATCCGTAGCGCATGCGTATGCTGAGCAGCGACCTCTGAACGGCGGAGGGATCCGAATAAATAGACGGCCGTAACGAGACGTGTATGGTTATCGGTGGTTATCTGCTAGTGGTAAACGTTAGCTCAATCGTTACTTATGCCTCTTCGACGAAGAGAGCGAGATTTGAACAACTTATAGAGTTTGAACGGGGGAGAATCATCGGCCTTCATGAAGCTGGATTGTCTTATCGTGCAGTAGCCGCTCGTGTGCAGTGTAACAGCAGCACAGTGATGCGTCTTTGGAAGCAGTGGACAACTCGGAAATCCGGGAGTGGACCCCGAAATGTGGCATCAGCTCGCGATGATAGACACCTGGTCCGCATGGCGCTGACGGACCGTACAGCTTCCTCTAGACAATTGGCAGCACAGTGGTCAATAGCTACAGGTGTTTCATTGCGTGCTTCATCAATTCGTAGACGTCTGCTGCAGCGTGGACTGCGCGCAAGGACTCCTTCATACAGGATCCTCTCGCGCTATACCATCTTCGCCTGCGGCTACAATGGGCCGCTCAGCATAGAGACTGGCGTGCTGATTGGTAGCATGTCGTGTTTTCTGACGAATCCCGCTTTCATTTGTGGTACCAAGATGGCCGCATTCGTGTCAGACGCTATGCCGGTGAACGCCGCCTTCCGGAGTGCATTATCGAACACCACAGTGAACGAACACCGTGAGTTATGGTCTGGGGTACCATAGCATATCATGGACGATCTCAATTGCTAAGAATTGTGGGCAGTCTGAACAGCAACCGGTACATCGGTGAAGTTCTACAGCCCCAAGCTGTTCCCTTCCTTCAAAGCTTGCCAGGCGCTGTATTTCAACAGGACAATGCCCGCCCTCATATCGCTAGGACTGTTCAATCCTTCTTTGCAGCGCGGCAGGTACAGCTTCTTCCTTGGCCTGCGTATTCCCCGGATATGTCGCCGATTGAACATGTGTGGGATTTCGTTGGTCGGCGTCTCGCTCGTGATCCTCGTCCTGTTGCATCTGCAGACGAACTTTGGGTGAGCATACAAACAATATGGAATGATCTTCCTCAGGCAAACATTCAAAATTTGTTTGACTAAATTTGTTTGTTTGACTTGCCACGTCGTGTAGCAGCTACACAAAATACTGATTCTGATCTCTTGTTATTGTTTGTTTGCTTTGAACATTTAATCATTTATTTGTACCACTACTACTCAACGGTGTATTAAATTTCATTCAATTATGACGATTCCTTCATGGTGTTGCAATTTTCACAAACACGAGTTTATATATATATATATGCTTACATTTTAATTTTTATATTTGTACAATTATATTATATATATATTAATAACATATATATGTTTTTGTGTTTTTTGTCTTATTTATATTTTTATTAATGATATGTAAAATTTATGTTTTTATTTAATAAATTAATATTTCTATATTTTTAATAAATATGTTTTAATGGAGAACTTTAACTTATTAATTTAGCTTTGAATACTTATTCACATTATGTATTATTCAAGGAAAAGGAAAGTGGTTTATGAGATTTTTTTAAAAAATAATAATTCGTTTCTGTTTTTTAATGAAAGCAAAAAATGAAATTCTTTTCTATAAAATTTAATAAAAGAAATTATTATTTATCATGTAGAAAAGCATATTTAACAAAGGCTATTTACGTTCTCTTTCAATGAAAAATATCAGTGTTAGATTTAAATTAAATTCACAAAAGAATTATAATGAAAATATTCTACAGAATAATTTAAAATAATTCTTCAATTGATGATAAAAAAGATGTTTTCGCTTAGTTTTAATTTTTACGAAAAGAAACTAAATGAAATTTAAAAAAAAAAATTATAAAATGAATTCATTTTTTTCTCAAAGCATTTTGGAGAGTAAAATAATAATTTCGTGAAAAAAAAAATATTCTATTGAAATAATCAATTTATTTTCATTTTTAATCTCACTTAAAGGTAAAAAGCTCAAGATAATCAAATTTTTTCTAAAATAATATCTTTTTGCAGTCTTATTAAGGAATTAAAAGAATAACATACACTAAATTGATCTCTTTTAAAAAAATACAAAAACTTTAATTTAAATTTTTTTTTTTAAACTTAATCTTTTAACTCTTTCGATCATTATTATTTTAAAATTAGTGATAGTTTAGAACTGCTTTTTTGGATTTGGTAGATAAAAATAAATCCAAGTTTTTTTCCCCTTAAATAACCAAATCTTTTGAAGTTTTCAAAAAATAATTTTATCTTCCAATTAATAAGGTGGGTGTTTGCCTTTTATACTTAAAAGGAAATTTGCTTTATATCTAAGATTTTTAAATTAATCATGCTCAATTGAGTGTTGTTTGATTTTCTTTTTTTAAATAAAAGAATTTTTAATAGAATTTTTTTATTGACGCATAGGTGTTTTTAAAAAAGAATACTTTTTCTGAAGTGGGTATTAGATTTAAAATACCTGTTTTATTCATGTTAATTAAAAGGTAATTTAAGGTATGGCACATTTAATATTTTGTGCAAAAAGAAAATAGGGCTTAAAAAAGTTTCTAATTGAAATTGATTCGAATAATCATTCAAATGTTTATAATTACATAATGTAATAAATTGTTTATAATTTCAAAATGCAATAAATTATTTGTATTACCATAATGTAATAAATTGTTTATAATTTTAAAATAAAAATAAATTGTTTATAATTTCATAATGTGTTAAAGTTTATAATTTCAAAATGTAAGAAATTGTTTATAATTTCAAAATGTAGTAAATTATTTATAATTTCAAAATTTAATAAATTGTTTATAATTTCATAGCGTAATAATAAACTTGCTTATAATTTCAAAATGTAACAAATTGTTTATAATTTCAAAATGTAAGAAATGGTTTACAATTTCAAAATGTCAAAATGTTTATAATTCCATAATTCAATAAGTTGTTTAAAATTTCAAAATGTAAGAAATTGTTTATATTTCATAATGTAATAAATTGTTTTTAATTTCATAATGTAAAATGTTTATTATTTCCCTTTTATTATTAATGCAAACTTTAAGTTTGAAAAGGGCTTTAATGGTAATACATTGTGTCAAAGATGATTTTAAAATTTTGGGATATGATACAAATTAATCTTCAATGTTGTATATTTTTAAGTATTACACAACTGGAAGAACTCTTTTTTTTAACTGTAACAATTAAAAAATTCTAAGAATGCTGTGTGCAGGTTATGCAGCTGGATTGTAACTGGATTTAGTTGGATTGAGATTTGAGACACTGGTTTGAGAACTCACAGCTTCCTTTACACATCACACACATACAGTTAACTACAGACATATTTATAAGACATATTTACAAGACATTTAATTATAGATTCGTGGGAAGGATTCACCAGTGCCAAGATCACCAGTTTGACAATATTATTTGTCTTTTGCTTTTACATTGTTTATTCGAAGTATTTGTACAGAATAAAAACTTGTAGCAGTAAATCTGGTACATTAAAAATTAATTGTATATATTTGTTTAATTATTATTTTTCAATTATTTATAAGATTAATAAATACTTTTTAGTAATAATATTAATCATGAAATGTATTTATAAATTAAAACTTATATTTGTTATATCTATTCACGCTTGGAACTATACAATTTTTTTTTCATTAATTAATTTATTGAAACGTAATATCTATTTAATTCAATATTATTTTATAAGATTACGAAATATTTCAAGCAGAGGTTGTTTATCTCCCTTGAGCATTCATCAGATCAAATTCATAAAACATCAATGGTTTTATAAACTCCTGGGATATATTAGAATTTCCACGGGTTTTTGTGGTTAATACAGGATAAAGTTATATATATATTATTGCATATATAACTAAACCTGCTTCTTCTTCATTGGCGTAACATCTTCCATGGTGGGCCAATGTCGTTTGTCTACTGGCAGATTTTGAGACAGGAGATGTTTTCTTTTTACGGGACAGAGATGTCAGTCCTACGCCCAACGCTCTAAAGTCATGTTAGACCGTGACATACAGTTTAAAATAGATTCCGAACCAAACATTCATAGTACCTCCTTTGACTCGAACACGAAATCCTGTGGCTCCAAGCGCCAGAAAGATGGCCTTTCGGTGATTAGACCTCATATTACTAAACCTCCTATAAAGAATTCAATTTTTATTTAATTTTAGTACAATGCTGTGTGTGTATGGGTATGTGTTGTGTGTGTGTGGGCGTGCGTGCGTGTGTGTGTGTGTGTGTGTACTACTGTGTCCAAAAAGTAAGACTAATTTTAAATTTAAATTTAACTGGCATATGGTATTTAAATTTTTTTTTTTTCTTTGTTAGGTTGCTGGCACTGTCCTTCACATCTGTGTGAAATTTGACGTCAAAATATTCATTAGTGTTTGAGTTACGCTTGGTTTTGTGAGATGCTATTCCGGCGATTTTTGAAATGTTTGAATTAATTGAGCAAGAACTCGCGTTAAATTTTTGTTTGCGGAAACTTATAGAATGTTACAGAAGGCATTCAGTGAGCATTTCTATATGGAGAGAAATGTTTAAAAGTGGTAAAAACAACTCAAAGAAGGCAAGAATCGTTGAAGACGAAGAGTGTACTGGTCGACCATCAACCTAAACCGACGAAGCTCACGTACAAAAAGTAAAGATTTGGTTCTTGAAAACAGTCGATTTACCATTAGAGACCTTGCTGACGATGTTGGAATTTCAAAATTCCATTTTAAAAGATGTTTTGGGCCTTAAACGCTTCAAATCTGGATCAGTACCGAAAACTCTGAATGCGACAGCTCACACTGTATTGATTCTTCCTGACTTTGTGCCAAAATTGACACGCATATCGTTCCACAACCACCGTATTCACCTGATTTAACATCGTGCTACTTCTGGCTATTCCCTAAACTCAAAATACCACTCCGGGGCAACGTTTTGAGTCGATTGAAGAGATTTTTCAAAAATCGACGGAATCAGTTTTAGCATCTCACGAAACCCAGAGTGATCCATGCACTAATGAATATTTTGACGTAAAATTTCACACAGATGTCAGGGAAAGTGCCAACAACCTAAAAAAAAAAAAATGAAATATCGCATGCCCGGTAAATTTAAATTGAAAACTGGTCTTAGTTTATTGACACAGTAATATGAATGTATGTGTGTAAAATATAAGTTCGCATCATTCAGTTGTACTAACACAATAAATACATAGTAATAAAAACTGTTTTCCATAGAACATTCCATAGCATTCGATATAACAAATTCGAATACGAAGATGGAGTTTTTTTACGAATAAAGGTGAACTCTCGACATAACATGCCACACACAGATGTCCGTGTAAATAGTTGCCTTTCCCTGCAGCAACGAATTTCGGTGGATGCGACGGGAAACATTCCACGTAAAATATTGCGATAACCCATAGCTGCCTCTAAATGAGTCTTTGTTGATATAGCACCGCCATAAAACAATTTCCCAGATCGTGATAGGAAATGAAATGAGTTATTTTTGCTGCAATGTACCCTCATAAGGTTCTTGGATGGAAGAGAACGGTAATTTGGGAACGCAACATGGATAGGGTGCATTAGCAAAGAAAGAAGACATTCAGTTCAGGAAATTACTCAGATATTTTGACCTTTCCTTTTGACAGTTTCGTAGTAGACACAACAAACTATAACTTTTATATTCAGATATTCATTTTTTTTGGTTCATATTTATATCATAAAAAATTTTGTCTTATATCTGAACCACTTTGCCAACGTTTCATTAATTAAAAAAAATATAGTTTTTTTTAACATTTAATTTAATCAGTTGTCCTTTAAACATTAGATCTAAATAAATATTTAACTATAATTTACATTTATGTTAAAATTCATGAAATTGAATTAGACTAACCTACCCCAAGATTGTTTTAGACTACCCGAACACTGGCATCTGTTTTGATTATATTGGTGCATAATATGTCGATGAAATCAAAATAAGGTCGAAATGATCAATAGGGTAACAATCAATAATTATGTATAGATTTTTAAAAACGGTTTAGTGAAAAATCTTAATTTTATTATATAAATAAATTAAATTTTACATGATATTTTTCAATTTTTCCTAACTCGAATATTTTCACCATTTAAAAAATAATAATAATTAAGTGTGCTTTATGGCATTTGTTTTTTTAGAGATTCATATTTTTTTTTATCTATCTGTATAATGTACATTTTCATTGCATTAAAAGAAATACATATTTTCAGTACAAACTTGACTTCAATTACATATTTGATATAACACTAATACGCTGATGCAATACATTGGAATATGTTAAAACTGAATCAGTTATTTTAAGATCATGTTTGTTTTCTATATTAAACAATGATTATTAGATATAAGATACATTGGGAAAAATATTCTATTTTGGTTTCTTTATTTTGAAATATTACTACTGGAGTTATTTATTGTTCTTGAAATAGATTTTATATCTGACATACCAGTAGTTATAATTGAGGAATATCAAAAGATATCCAGTAGATATAATTGACGATATCCTAATCATATTTATCGAGTGTGAATAACATCTCTCTGAAATTTATTTAAAATTGCTGATGCGTAACACAAATGTGAATCGATTCCTTTCGGAAAATCTTCCGGAAATATATTCTATTTATAATCTGAAGTTATACAATGAACACATAAGTTAACGACTTAAACTCTTTTTTTTATCCTACTTAGTAGACAGCAACATCTAGACGAAGTTCAAGAACCCGTGTGAACACATGGAAGGAGGGAAAGGGAGGGCAGCTTCTGCTGTGATGGAGCACACACAGGTAGAAGTCTGGCTGAGCTCCGTAACGCTGAAAAGGAGGATAGTATCTTCCGGGAGGACTTTAAGGGGAACAATCCCGCATTTGCATAGTGTACGGGGAGAAAACACGGAAAACTCCCACTACTCTTCGTTTTTGAAACAATGTCTACAACAAAGCTGCTAGTGGATTGTATCTGCCCTAATGCTCACCTGCGACTCGAATTACCACTGAGCCAAAGATCTGGCTTCCAACTCTTTAAAATAGTTATCGTAAAATAATAAAATAATTTTAATAGTAGTAACAACTATGGTTAATATTAATAGTTATCTCAAAATACGTGCTGATTATGAATACATTGATATTCTGATAATATCATAACAACTGTTCGTATGTCATGAATAGTGCAGAAAGCAATTTTTTTTTAGTCTAGATCAGTAGCTGTTTTGGATAAAAATAATAGAAAAGAAATATCACTCTCTAGAAGAACGCTGAAAAGACAGTTTTCTTGATGGTAACTGGCGAAGTTATTAATTCCCTGTTCCCTGAAATTGATGGCATGTGTCCAAAAATCCCATTATGTGGGATAACGTAGTTTTCTTGAACTGTTTCAGATTCAAATCGCATTCACATGTTCTCTACGAAATTTAATTTGATTTCAGTTTTTATAAAAAATGCTCTGTCAAGATATAAATCCAAATCCATCCGTCACTTTTGTTGATTTCTCTTTTAAATTACTATTTACACTGATAAAATATAATAAGTTATAAGTTATCCTTCTACCAATTTAAAAAAGTGAGTTAAATTGAGACATTTAACTAAATATGTCGGTTTATCTAATTTATTGGTCTATAAATAATATTTTCACTTCTAATATCTATATATAATTAAAAGCATTCTCTTAAAAATATTTTTTATATTTAATGAAAATTAGATTTTTATTCGAAGCAAAACATATTTATAACACTATATTGACTGCACATCATTTATTATGGAAATTACTAGAAATAGTAGAAAATTCGACAGATTTCGGAAAGAATTTGCCAGACGGATTATTCGACAGATTATCAGAATGAACTTGCTACATTGTATAAAAAAAAATGAAAGATGCATTCCATGGGTAATAAATTATATAAACTGTGCCTATATTTATGTCATACATAATCATTTTAATGGGCACAATACATAAAAATACAACAACCAATATGATAACTATAATTTTATTCAAAAATATATATTATATATTAAATAATCTCAATGAAAGGACTTATGTTATCAATTTTTATTAATATATACTTATGTGATGAATTTTAAAGAAATTTTCATTTAAATAATTGCAAAACTTCCTGTAAAGCTTAACTAATTATGTATAATATTTTAGTTAATAAGAAACAACTTTAAGAATAAAAGTTAATAGCATCACTTAAGAAAAAAAGAAAAGCCATCACCAAAAAAAAAAAAAAAAAAAAAAAAAAAACGTGAGTAAAAAATATAGTTAAACAAACATAATACTGTTATAGTTTCTGCATCTCAGAAACCAATAAAAACAACAAATTCAATTCAGAATTAAATAAAACTCCAAACAATGCTTGAACAATCATGTCACTCAACACGTAAATGCTGTATATAACTGAGAACAAGTGATAATGCCACAAAAAAAAAAAAAAAAAAAAAAACTTACTTTTAAATAGTTTAACCATTGTTTATAAGAATAGAATTAAAGATGGAAAAATTTTATCTGCAAATATTTTTAATTTATTTTAATATTATTACATCATATCTGTCAATTATGAAATTAACATGAGTATTTCTATTTAATGAAATATAATGAAAGATTGTTCTAATAAATCCCTACCAGGAAAAAAAAACCACTCTAATTACAAAGCGAAATGCGTCTTTCTACTTTGTCTGGCTCTCACAAATAGTCTGGTTCCCACAATCAACCATTCCATCCCACAAATGAAGACTTGTGGGAACAAAGTCTGAAGATTTTGTTCCCACATGTTCTGTTTTGAAGAAGATTCATTAGAAGAGTCCAAGAAGAGACATCAAAGATCAAAACAGAAAATTAACATTATGAGAACTTTCACAAATTTACATTAACTTGATAATATGGCACTACATATACGCAGCTGCAGTAGTAGACTTTGCAGCTACAGTAGTAGACTTTTACAACTACTCACAGCCATAACAGACGAAATATGCAATACATTTGCATGGAACCTTTATCTTGGGCAATTTATTAATTCGATTTATCTTCCCTTTGATTAAAGAAATTAATTTTTGAACTAATAAAACATTTAGAAAACAAACGTTAATTGCATGTCAGTAGCCTACAGTCTTCTTTACTTTCTAAGATATAATTTTAATACTTTATCTTTTATTTTTAATTATTATTCCTTTATAATGTTATAAAATTTTCATTATTAGATACTCATATAGATTAAAATATTAGTCATCTCACATATTCTAAATAGTAACTATTCCATTTAATTAATATAATTTTAACTGATCAATCATTATGATGATCCAATGTACTTTTTATATTATTTTATATTTATTTGTAAAAATGTAATAATAATCAAATCATTACTTATTTGTGAAAGATATAATTTTACTATATATATATATATATATATACACAGAAAAAAAAAAATTAATTTCTAAATATATTTTCAGTTCATCAATGAAAGAAATTGTAAAAATAAAACACTAAAAATATCAATAATTATTCGCCATTTGTAAATTAGGTTTTTATCTTTTACGCACAAAATTTCAAAAAGAAATCAAAATAAAGTGACAATATGTAAAGATTGCCTCACTAACTTTTGAAATAAAAAAAAAAAAGCAAAACACATTCCACATCAATATACTTTGCTTTGTGTTAATTAGAAACCGAAAATTAAAAACCTCTCAATCGATGGATGACACAACAACAATCATACCTCCCAATTTTTTTTTTTCCTTAAAAGATTAAATAATCCTCCTCTGCCTTTGAGGAGAGGGCGAGGTTTTGGCCGACTTCACAGAACAATTCTTTTTTCACCCTCAGAATAATCACAACAAATTAATGATTCTGCTTCGGTCCCCTTTACGATTCTGCTTAAAACTAGAGACCTGCAGGTATTCACTTTTCTCACGTGATTAAACAACCGCAGCATTGCCATCCTCCCTAACCCCTCAATAGAATCTCTACTCGTTCAGAAATATCCACCCTCCAGTAACTGTAACTGTAGAAAGAGAGGGGTGGAAATATTTTATTCGTACCTTTCTCTTGAAGGCAACTTTCTTTCAGCGGAATCATCGACCCAGAAAAGAACCGGAAAAATCTTACCTTACGATAATTAATTTGTGTGTGAAGAAGATAATGTGCCAGATCATTTAGAGAAGGACTTTGAAATCGTATTTTCCACAAAAAGAATTTCGCAGCAGTAACGAAAAGAATGTTCGACGCCTCCCTCTCTCCAAATAGTTCGAAAGGGAATTCGTTACAGAAGACCCTCAGAAATTACCGAATGATGATTTCATTTGTGAATTCTGAGTGAATGACTTGTGAAAGCGTATGGCTAAAGACTGCCTCTAATGGAATTTGCTTTGAGTAAATGTATTATTATGCAGATCCATTTTGCCTGTCACCTTTCATTTCCATCTCTCACCTTATTTTAATTAAGCTAACATGGGCATTAATAGATTGCGTTATTTTTGGCGTTTCTCAACTTCTATAAACGTTTTTGAAGATAAATTCGTGTAAAATATTCAATTAGTTACTGGAATCATGGGCTAAAAGGGTTCTTTTTCTTAAAAAAGGTAATTAAATAAGAATCAAAACTTTTTAATTTAAAAACAATTAACTTTACTTAATTTAAATATCAATCCATGCTTAAAACAAAGGGGATGTTTATATTTACTTAGATGTCATAAAAATAATTAAAACTGGGAAATGTCTTTATCACGACGCCTCAGTTAGTATATCATTAAAATTTTAAATCATAAAAGGCACGAGAATCCTTTTAAGATTAATTAAGATGAATATCGTTCATTTTGTTGCAGTGTCAAAAAATTTGCTAAAAAATTAGATATTAATTTATTTTTTTTATAAATGTAGGAAACTTATATTACATTGCAGAAAATTATTTTCAAAAACAAATTTGGTCTACATTTTACAAAAATTTATTTTTTTTACTTTGGACGCTTTAACCTGGTATTAAATAAGCCTCTGAAAAAATAAAAATTTCATTATTACCATATCCATTCATCATAACATTTTTAAAATAAGCTGCATAAAAAATATATTTGCTTAGAGAACAAGAAATTTTGAATAAGTTAATTAACTTATGTAGTTTTCATTAGGGAACTTAGCATATTATAATTTTCCTTGCAAGAATATAAAGTAAATATTAATATTGTTAGTTTAACAGTGAAAGAAATGTAAGATAGTTTAAAAATAAAAACTTAAAAACTTCAATAATTATTTTCATTTGTAAAATTTTTATTCTTTACACATAAATTTCAAAGAAAATAACAAAATAAGGGGGATATTAAAGTAAGAGTGCATTCGCATCATTTAAGTAAAGATTGATCACTCACTTTCTGAAATAAATAAAAAAAACAACGCATTCCACATAAAAAATACTTTGTTTTGTGTTAATTAAAAATCAAATTTAAAATCTCTGATAATCGGTGGGTGGAAAAGAAACACAACAGCAATCTAACTTCCAGAACATTCTTTAATTAAAAGATTAAATAATCCACCTCAGCCTTTGTGAGGGGCGAGGTTTCGGCCGATTTCACAGAACAATTATTTTTCACCCTCAGAATAATAACAACAAATTAATGATTCTGCTTCGTTCCCCTTTACGATCCTGCTTAAAACTGAGACCTGCAGGCATTCACTTTTTCTGCGTCATTAAACAACCGCAACTTATACACCACCCCTTCTCACCCCCCTCCTTAGACTCATTCTCGTTCTTCTGAAATCTCCCCACCACCTCCAGTAACTGTAATCATCTGTAGAAAGAGAGGAGACGGAAATATTTTATTCGTAGCTCTTCTCTTGAAGGCAACTTTCTTTTCATCGGACTCATCGACCCAGAAAAGAACCGGAAAAATCTTACCTTACGGTAATTAACATCCGGCGAAGAAGATACTGTGCCAGATCTTTTAGAGAAGGACTTTAAAGTCGTATTTTCCCCCTAAAGATTTCGCAGAGTAACGAAAAAATTGTTCGATGCCTCCCTCCTCTCAAATAGTTCGAAAGGGAATCCGTCGGAAAGACCCTCAGAAATAACCGAATGATGATTTTATGGAATTCTGAGTGAATGATTTGTGAAAGCGATATGTGCTAAAAGACTACCTCTAATGGAATTTGCTTTGAGTAAATGTATTATGCAGATCCATTTTGCCTGTCACCTTTCATTTCCATCTCTGAACTTATTTTAATTAAGCTAACATGAGCATTAATAAAGTGCGTTATTTTTGGTGTTTCACTGCCCCTATAAATGCTTTTGAGGAAAACATCGTGTAAAATGTTCAATTAGACACTGGAATCGCGGAGCAAAAAGTTTTTCTTTTTACCAAAATAAGAATAAATAAGAATCAAAACTATAATTTAAAAAAAAATTAACTTAAATTAAATATCCATGCATGTTTTAAAACAAAAAGGATGTTAATATTTACTTAGACGTCATAAAAATAATTAAAACTAGTGAACTGTCGTTATCAAGGAGACTCGGAAAAGTATATCATTAAAATATTAAATCATAAAATGCATTAGAGAATCCTTTTAAGATTTTAATTAAGGAGAAACTAGTTCGTTTTGTTGCAGCGTCAAAAATTTGCAGTGAAATTAGAAATTAATTTACTTTTAGGAATTTAGAAAGGACTTGCATTGCATTGCAATAAATTTCTTAAAAAAAATTTTATATGCATTTTACAAAAAATTATTTGTGTTCTTTCGAATTATTTGCTTTATGTTATGTGTGCCTGTCAAACAAATAAATATTTCATTATTATCATATCCATTCATCATAGCATTGTTAAATAAGCTGCGTAAGAAATGTAAATTTGCATAGAGAACAAGACATTTAAAAAAAATTAATTAACTTATGTCGTTTTCACGAAATTCTTATTGTTTTTATGTCTTGAAAGAATGTAATATATATATATATATTTATATTATAAATCTAGTTATAATATGTGCAGATAGCATGGAAAAGGGTTCGAGGTTTAAATTCGCTGGATGTGTCCGCTAAACGACTCTATGGTGATTGTAGCAACGTGGATAAAGCGTCTTACAACCTTAGTCAGACAGCCCTGTAAGATTTCTGTTATACGACAAGTAAATGTGGAGTTACTTATCCCTGAAAGTTCCCTCTATAGGTAATTTTCATTCTTCGTAATGACATGACTTTCCTCGTGGAACAAATTGTGACATGAAACCATCGTGGAACAAATTGTTTTACACTTAAAAATATTCAAAAGATTTATTAATTTATGTGTTTCTAGAATAATGTAAAAATTAGAGATAATGCGTCAATCATGTAAGAACTGCAGTAAATTCAGAATTTTTTATGAGCTAAAAGTGGATTATATAGAAAAAAATATTGTTTATTATTTTTTTTACATGAAACGTTTATTTTCTTCTGGAAATATACATATATATATATATATATATATATATATATATATATATATATACACTCAAGAGCAAAACATTATGATACCCCTACATTTTGCAATGAACTCGCCTGGATGACGTGGAAGGCACGTGATCAGGTGGAAGTGGTATTTAACTGGTATTAAGTGGTGGTATTAATCCATGCCAAGGCGGGTTGAAGCTGTGTTGAGCACCAAAGGTGGGCCAACTCGTTATTAACAAGTGGTCATAATGTTTTGGCTCTTGAGTGTATATATATATATATATATATACACTCAAGAGCCAAAACATTATGACCACCATCATATATATATATATATATATATGATGAGCTTGGGTATATGTGTATATATAGAGAGAGATCGATAATAGACAAGGATAAGTCTCGCATTCAACTTTTGTTTGAAGTTATGAAGGAAGGACATCATCATGTTTCGAGAGAATTTTAGGGATAACTAACTAGATTCCTTCTGAGATATTTGCACATTTATTTTTTAATGGCAACTGTTAAATTAATAAAAGTGTTTAGCGAAAAATTATGAATTGTTTAATTCTCAAAACGATCCTATTTAACTCCAGAAGTCATGATAGACTTTCAAATACTAAAATTATAAAATTATTTAATTAAATTAAATTATTAAATTAAAAATAAATTAAAATTACTTATATCAAACAAAACTTATAAAGGAATTTGTATTTTTTACAAAAATTTGATATATATATAAAATATAATAAAATAGATATAAAAATAGATAAATAAAATATTTCTTTACAATAAAAAAGTTCTGAAATGAGTAAAATTTATCATCATCATTCTCACACTAGACATTTGATTAAATGAAAATTACTCGAATTTGTGAACTAAGAGACAATGTGTGGATCGATTAAAAAAAATAGTTAATATGAAATAGAAACAACGTAACTATCAGATAAGGAAGAAAATAAACATTTCCTGTGAAGTAAATATTTTAATGTTGCGATATTATCTACTTTTAGCTCATTAATATGAGAAACTTCTTAATTTATTGCCATTCTTACATGAATGACACATTGTTTCTAGTTTTTTACATTCTTCCAGTAACGCATAAATGAATTATTCTTTTTGAATGTAAGCGTAAAACAATTTGTTCCACAATGTGCCTCGTGTTTAACGATTATCCTTTTACATCAGATTTATAGGCATCGGACTTTCAGGAAATCCTAGTAGAACATTAATTAAACTTTTAATTTATTCTGAAGCTGATTAAATGAAGGGAAACCAGGAAAATCTTTTTCAATGAAATTACCTCTGAATTACTTTTCTATTGAGAAAATGTTTTAAACTAATCTACCTAATTTCATTCTTAATATGATTTGCATGTAATGACACTATTTGTTTCGTTTTATCGCTGGGAAAGAATGATTCATTAGCTAATTCTAAACTATTGTTGGAACTTACTTTGACAGATTTTGTAAAGTTAGATCAAAAATGTAAATTATTTGAATTGTCTGCATATGTTACTTTCAAAATTGTCTAGGCATCTCATTTCAAAATACTTTGAATACTTTACGAATAGATTTAATAATGTAATTTACGAAGTTATCTCTTGGCAAAAAATGTAATTAATTTTGAATGAAAAATCCTTAGTTATCTGACAAGCTGTGATAATAATTAACTTGCCTTAACTGACATTCATGATAATTAACTGATATATATATATTATTTTATTATACTTAAAAGAATTTGTAAATGTAATTGTTTAAATTATACCTCTCAAAATATAAAAAAAAAACTGAAAACACTTTCTAATTTGATATTAATTTAGAGATCTTTAAAACAGAATAATAATCTAATATGGAAAATTAAATTGAAATATATAAATGACAATTACATTGAGTTTTTATTTAATAGTGCAAATGTTAACATACAAATGTTACCACACCAATACCGAATATTAGTCAAATTATTATTCAAATAAATTAAAATGTCAAAATATTACTAAAATAGTTTTAAATATTAGTCATAATTTTACACAAATAAATTAAAATATTAGTCATCTTAAATATAAAATTAGTAAATATTTCATTCAATTAATATCTTTTAACTAAGTAATCGTTATAACAATAAATATTTTTTAAATTTATTTGATGTTTATTTATAAAAGCTGTAAAAATAATCAAATCATTACTTATTTGTATTCGATATAATTTTAAAATATATATATATTTAGAAGGAAAAAGTTAATTTACAAATATATTTTTAATTCATCAGTGGAAGAAATTTAGAAGAACTTTAACAATAAAGCACTAAAAAAATCAATAATTATTTGCCGTTTGTAAATTAGTTTTTATCTTTACACATAAAATTTCCAAAGAAATCAAAACAAATTGTCATTATGTAACGAATGTCTCATTTACATTCTAAAATAAATAAATAAAAACACAACGCTTTCTACATAAAATACTTTGTTTTGTGTTAATTAGAAACCGAAAATTAAAAACATCTCTATCGGTGGGTGGAAAAGGAACACAACAGCAATCTTACCTTTCAAACTTTTTTTCCTTAAAAGATTAAATAATCCTCCTCCGCTTTTGAGGAGAGGGCGAGGTTTCGGCCGACTTCACAGAACAATTCTTTTTCACCCTCAGAATAATAACAACAAATTAATGATTCCGCTTCGTTTCCCTTTACGATCCTGCTTGAAACTGAGACCTGCAGGCATTCACTTTTTCTCACGTGATTAAACAACCGCAACTTATCCACCATCCCTTCTCACCCCTCCTGGTTCAGACTCCCCTCCTTTCAGAAATCTTTCCTCCCTTCCTTGAATAACTGTAACTGTAGAGAGAGGGTATGGAAATATTTTTAATTTATTCGTACCTCTTTCCAGATCTTTTTTAGAGAAGGACTTTAAAGTCGTATTTTCCACAAAAAAGATTTCGCAGCAGTAACGAAAAGAATTGTTTGACGCCTCCTTCTCTCCAAATAAATCGAAAGGGAATTCGTTACAGAAGACCCTCAGAAAATACTGAATGATGATTTCATTTGTGAATTCTGAGTGAATGACTTTGTGAAAACGTATGGCTAAAGACTGCCTCTAATGGAATTTGCTTTGAGTAAATGTATTATGCAGATCCATTTTGTCTGTCACCTTTCATTTCCATCTCTCAACTTATTTTATTTAAAAACTAACACGGGCATTAATAGATTGCGTTATTTTTAGCTCCTATAAAAAGGCCTTTGAGGATAACTTTGTGTGAAATATTCAATTAGTTTCTGGAATCGAGGAGCAAAAGTATTCTTTTACTAAAAAAATTAAATAAGAATCAATGCTTTAGTTTGAAAATAAAAATTAATTTAATTTAAATATTATCAGCTTAAAACAAAAATATTTATATTTACTTAGTTGTAATAAAAATAATAAAACTAAGAAATGTCTCCATCTCAATGCCTCGGATAAGTATATCATTAAAGTTATAAATCACAAAATGCACGATAAACCTTTTTAAGATTTAATTACGGGGAATATCGTTTGTTTTGTTGCAGTAAGTCAAATATTTGCAGCGAAATTAGAAAATAATTTATTTGATAAATTTCGAAAGGACTTGTAATAATTACTTTAAAAAAACATTTTGTCATTTTAAAAAAAAAATTTGTGTTCTTCGACTTTTTCGACTTTTCTTATATTAAGTATGTCTTACAGAAAATAAAAATTTCATTATAAAAGCATACCCATTAATTATAACATAGTTAAATAAACTGTATATAAAATATAAATTTGTATAGAGAACAAGAACCTTAACTATTCATATATACCTTTAAATAAGCTATTAATATAATAATGCAATATACTTTTTTATTCTCTTTTTTATATTTATTTATAAAAAATGTAATAAAATTAAATCATTACTTATTTTTTGAAAGATGTACTTTTAAAAATATATATGTATTTAGAAAAAGTTAATTCATAAATATATTATTAGCTCATCACTGAAAGAAATTTAATTTAATTTTAAAAACAAATAACTAATAATTACTTGCCATTTGTAAATTATTTTTCTTCTTTTACACACAAAATTTCAAAGGAAATCAAAATAAAGGTGACATTACGTAAAAAGATTTCCTCTCTTACTTTCTGAAATAAAAAATAACGCATTCAACGTAAAAGTACTTTGCTTTGTGTTAATCAGAAACCGAAAATTAAAAACCTCTCAATTGGTGGCTGAAAAAGAAACAAAACAGCAAACTTACCTCCAGAACTTTTTTTTTTTTTCCTGTAAAAGATTAAATAATCCTCCATTGCTTTTGAAGAGAGGGCGAGGCTTCAGCCGACTTCACAGAACAATTCTTTTTCACCCTCAGAATAATAACAACAAATTAATGATTCTGCTTCGTTCCCTTTACGATCCTGCTTAAAACTTGAGACCTGCAGGCATTCACTTTTTCTCACGTGATTAAACAACCACAACTTATCCACCATCCCTTCTCACCCCTCCTTAGACTCACTTCTCGTTCCTCCCCTTCAATAACTGTAACTGTAGAGAGAGGATGGAAATATTTTATTCGTACCTCTTCTCTTGAAGGGAACTTTCTTTCAGCGAACTTATCGACCCAGAAAAAGAACCGAAAAATCTTACCTTCCGGTAATTAATTTATCTGGCGAAGAAGATAATGTGCTAGATCTTTTGGAGAAGGACTTTAAAGTCGTATTTTCCACCTAAAAAGATTTCGCAGCTGTAACGAAAGAATTGTTCGATGCCTCCCTCCTCTCCAAATAGTTCGAAAGGGAATTCGTCACAGGAGACCCTCATAAATAAACGAATGATGATTTCATTTGGGAATTCTGAGTGAATGACTTGTGAAAGCGTATGGCTAAAGACTGCCTCTAATGGAATTTGCTTTGAGTCAATGTATTATGCAGATCCATTTTGCCTGCCACCTTTCATTTCCATCTCTCGACTTATTTTAATTAAGCTAACACGACCATTAATATATTGAGTTATGTTTAGCCTTTCTCAGCTGCTATAAATGCCTTTGAGGATAACTTCCTGTAAAATATTCAATTAGCTACTTTAATCACGGAGCAAAAGACTTTTTAACCGAAAAAGTAATTAAATAAGAATCAATGCTTTTAATCTGAAAAAAAATTAACTTAATTTAAATATCATTGCATGCTTAAAACAATAGGATTAATTATATTTACTTAGATGTCATAAAAATAATTAAAACTCGGCGATATCTTTATCACGCCGCCTCGCATAAGTATATCATTAAAATTTTAAATCAAAAATTGTGCGAGAATCCTTTTAAGATTTAATTAAGGAGAATATCACTCGTCTTGTTGCAATGTCAAATATTTGCAGCGAATTAAGAAATTAATTTATTTTGATAAATTTAGAAAGGTCTGGGATTGTGTAGTCGTAAATTATTTTAAAAAAGCATTTTGTATGCATTTTACAAAAATATTTGTGTTCTTTGAATGATTTGCCTTATGTTATATGCGCTGTCAAAAAAAAAAATCCATTATTAGGATGTTAATTTGCCATAATGTTGTTAAATAAACTGCATAAAAAATATATCAACTCGCATAGAGAACCAGAAATTTCGAATAAGTCAATTAGTTTATGTCGTTTCCACAGAATTTTTTGTTATCTTTTTTTGTCTTGGAAGAATATTATATATGTATATATTTACTATAACGCGTCTTTCAACCCTAGTAAGACAGCCGTGTTAGATTTCTCTCATACAACAAGTAAATGTGGGTTACTTATCCCTAAAAATTCCTCTAGGTAATTCTCTCATCACATGTATAATACACACACACACACACATATATATATATATAGTAGAACCTCTTTATGTCGGACCTCGATAAGTCGAAAACCTACACAATTCGAGAAATGTTTTGTTCCCTTCCCTTCAAGCCCCAAAATCTCCATTACTCAAAATTTCTACCTTTTATAAGTCGAAATAATTAGTCAATCCCCACAAGCCATTTTGACATATATTTTTCCCTCCGTAAATCGAAAGAAAATTGGACCTCTGTATCTCGAACATTAGCAATGTGTGATTTTACAATCTTTTTTAACAACTTTTACAACTCGATCATTTGAAACTAATTACCTCTATAGCTTGAAGAAAAATTATTCACCGACTTTTTAAGGATTTGCCGACAATGCACGTCATTGTTTCTTAGAAAACAATGTATGAGTGTATAGTAAATAGACCAAATATATATATATAGTAAATAAAATAAATATTAAAATAATAATATATAAAATATAGTAAATAACCAGTTCTATGAAATAGCAACTCGGAAGAAAAAGAATTTTCTCCACTTTACAGTTTAGATAATGCTATAGATAGAGAACGATCGAATTGTCTAAAGCAAGAAAAAAAAAATAAATATTTATAATAACTGGCTTTTTTTTTTTTTGAATACATAATATTTTTAATTTTAATGTTGTTTCGGAAATATTTTAATTTTTTATTGTAGTACATCTAACAATTTTTAATTTGCAAATAAACATGGTTATTACCTCTGTAACTTGAATTTTTATTTATTTTACGTCACTAACTAAGAATCTAAACCTATACAAATCGAATATTTCCCATAAAATCCGCGTAAGTCGAAATCCTCCGAACTCGAATTATTTGGCGGCTCCCTTGAAGTTCGACTTACAGAGGTTCTACTGTATATATATATAATGGTTAAACATGAAAAATATCATAGAAGAAATTGTTTTACGTTTAAATAAATTCAAAAGGGAATAATATCCCAACACAATTTTTTTCACAGGATATATATATATAAATGATGGGCATGGTTATGACTAGCATTTAACTTTTGTTCACCATGAACAACCCATTAATGAGTAATGAGAGATGGACATCACCTTCCGGGAGGACTTTTAGGGATAACTAACCAGATTCCATATGAGATATTGAAACTTGTTTTTCTTATACTTTAACTGATGAATTAATTAAAATGTTTATTGTGTTATATATCACGTGTAATAAAAATGTTTATTCTGTATATATTATGGTGTCTTTTTTTTTTTTTAAATTGTAATATAATGACAGATAGACTTTCAAATACTAAAAAATAATAATAAATAAATAAATAACACTTTAAATATTTGCATTAAAGGAATTATGATTTCTTTTTTAAAAATTGTGTTTTGTAGGTATATAAAAAATTTCTTTACAATAAAACATTTTTGAAAATGCACATCACTTATCATTATCATTTATATACTAAAACATTTGATCAAATAAATATTACTGGAATTTGTGGACTAAGAGGCAATGTGTGGAGACATTAAAAGTTAGTTAATATGAAACAGAAAGAACATTATTATCAGTTATCAGATCCAGAAGAAAACAAATATTTTCTATGAAAAAAATTATAAATATTTTAGTGCTGTGATATTATCCTACTTTTACTTATTAATATGAGAAACTTCTTAATATAGAGCCGTTCTTACATGTTTGACGCATTATTACTTCTCTTTTTGCATTCTTCCAGAAAAGCATAAATGAATTATTCTTTTGGCTTTAAGCGTAAAACAATTTGTTCCACTATGTGCTTCATGTTTAACGATTATCTATTTACATCAGATTTATAGGTATCGGACTTTCAGAAAAATCCTAGCAGAACATTAATTAACCTTTAATTTATTCTGAAGCTGATTAAATGAAGGGAAACCAGGGAAACCTTTGACAATGGAATTACCTCAGAATTACTTTTCCATTGAGAAAATGTTTTAAACTAATCTACCCCAATATCATTCTTAATAAGATTTGCATGTAATGACACTACTTGTTTCGTTTTTATCTCTGTGAAAGAATGATTCATTAGCTAATTCTAAGCTACTGATGGAACTTACTTTGACAGATTTTCTAAGTTAGATCCCTAAAAATGTAAATTATTTGAATTATCTGCATATGTTACTTTCAAAATTATCTTGGCATCTCATTTCAAAATGTATCCATTTGACAGAAGAACAATTTATAATGCTTTTTACGAAACGTTTTAATAATGTCATTAATGCAGTTATCTTTTAGCAAAAAAAATGTAATTAATTTTAATGAGAAATCAGTAATTAACTGACATAGTGTGATAATAATTAACTGGTATCCATATTATTTTATTTTAAGTATAATAAAACAATATGGATGCCAGTTAATTATTTGTAAATGAAATTAATTATTTAAAAATTTAAGATTTTTAATTGATTCATTTAAACTTATCAGGATATAAAAAGACAGAAAATACTTTCTAATTTGCTGTTATCTTGAAAATCTTTAAATCAGCATAAATATCTAATTCAAAAAATTAAATTACATTATATAAATTACAATTAAATTGAATTTTTTATTTAATAGTGCAAATGTTTCCAATGACCAAGTATTCAACATCAGCTTCTAAGATTCATTCATTGAAAATATTACACAAATAGATAAAAATATTAGTTAAAATATTACTTATATAGATTTAAATGTTAACCAAAATATTACTAATTAAGATTAAAATATTAGTCCTCGGAAATATTCTAATTAATAATTATTTCATTTAATTAATTTTTTCATTGAATTAAAATCATTATAGAAATGCATTTATACTATTCTAAATTTATTTATAAAAGATGCAATAATAATCAAATTATTACTTATTTTTATACGACATAATATTAATATTATAAATATTTGGCAGAAAAAATTATTTACAAATATATTATTAGCTTATCAGAAAGAAATTTAAGTTATCATTAAAAATAAAGCACTAAAACTTCAATAATTATTCGCCATTTGTTTTTATCTTTACACAAAAAACTTCAAAGGAAATCAAAATAAGGTGGCATTATGTAAAACATTATGGCATTATATCCTCACTTACTTTCTGAAATAGAAAATAAATATATATCAGGTATTCAACATAAAAAAATTTTGTTTTGTGTTAATTAGAAACCCCGAAATTAAAAAACTCTCAAACGGTGAGTGGAAAAAGAAACACAACAGCAATCTTGCCTCCCCACCTATTTTCCTTAAAAGATTAAACAATCCTCCTCAGTCTTTGAGGAGAGGGAAGGTGTCGGCCGACTTCACAGAAAATTCTTTTTCACCCTCAGAAAAATAACAACAAATTAATGATTCTGCTTCGTTCCCCTTTACAATCCTGCTTAAAACTGAGACCTGCAAGCATTCACTTTTTCTCACGTGACTAAACAACCGCAACTTATCCACCACCTCTTCTAACCCTCTCCTTAGAGTCACTTCTTCCCCCTATCCAGTAACTGTAACTGTAGAAAGAGATGGGTATAGGAAATATTTTATTCTTACCTCTTCTCTTGAAGGCAACTTTCTTTCAGCGGACTCATCGACCCAGAAAAGAACCGGAAAAATCTTACCTTACGGTAATTAATTTATCCGGCGAAGAAGATACTGTGCCAGATCTTTTAGAGAAGGACTTTAAAGTCGTATTTTCCACCTAAAAAGATTTCGCAGCAGTAACGAAAAGAATTGTTTGATGCCTCCCTCTCTCCAAATAGTTCGAAAGGGAATTTCTCATAGAAGACCCTCAGAAATAACCGAATGATGATTTCATTTGGGAATTCTGAGTGAATGACTTTGTGAAAGCATATGTCTAAAGATTGCCTCTAATGGAATTTGATTTGAGTCAATGTATTATGCAGATCCATTTTGCCTGTCACCTTTCATTTCCATCTCTCAACTTATTTTAATTAAGCGAACACGGATATTAATAGATTGCGTTATTTTTAGCTTATCTCAGCTCCAATATATGCCTTTGAGGATAACTTCACTTAAAATATTAAATCAATTACTGAAATCGCAAAGCAAAAAAGTTCTTTTTTTGCCAAAATAGTAATTAAATAAGAATCAATGCTTTAATTTTAAAAAATTAACTTAATTTAAATATCAAAGCATGCTTAAAACAAAGGATATGTACATTTACTTAAATATCATAAAAATAATTTAAACTGGAAATGTCTTTATGACAGAGCCTCGCATATGCATATCATTAAAATTTTAAATCATATCAAGCACGAAAATCCTTTAAGATTTAGTTAAGGAGAATATCGTTCGTTTTGTTGCAGTGTCAAATATTTGCCGCGAAATTAGAAATTAGTTTATTTTGATAAATTTAGAAAGGACTTGAATTGCATTGCAGTAAATTATTTTCAAAAATATATTTTATCTACATTTTCAAGGGAAATTTTGTTATCTGACCTCTTTAACCTCACATTACGCAAGCCTCTAAAAAATAAAAATTTTATTATTAGCATACATATTTATCATAACATTGTTAAATAAACTGCATAAAAAAAACATAAATTTGCGTAGAGAACAGGAAATTTTGTATAAGTTAGATAATTCACGTGGTTTTCACAGATATTTAAGTGTCTTTTCGGCTTGAAAAAATATAAAGTATATATTAATATCTTTAATTCAACACTGAAAGAAATATAAATTAATTTTAAAAATAAAGCACTTAAAACTTCAAAAATTATTCGCCATTTGTAAATTAGTTTTATCTTTTACACATATAATTTCAAAGGAAATCAAAATGTGACCTGCAAAGATTGCCTCACTTACTTTCTAAATAAAAATATATATATAATGCAGTCTACAAAAAATACTTTACTTTGTGTTAATTAGAAACCGAAAATTAAAAACTTCTCAATCAATGGGTGGAAAAGAAACGCAACAGCAATCATACTTCCCCAACTTTTTCCTTAAAAGATTAAATAATCCTCTTCTGCCTTTCAGGACAGGGCGAGGTTTCGGGCGACTTCACAGAGGAGTTCTTTTCACCCTCAGAATAATAACAACAAATTAATGGTTATGCTTCGTTCACTTTACGATTCTGCTTAAAACTGAAAGCTGCAGGCTTATTGACTTTTTCCTCACGATTAAACAACCGCAACTTATCCACTCGCTCCTTCTCGTTCAAGGCAACTTTCTTCACCGGATTCCCCCTCCCAGTAACTGCAACTGTGCAAAGAGAAGAGGGTGGAAATATTTTATTCGTTCCTCTTCTTGAAGGCAACTTTCTTTCACCGGATTCTTCGACCCAGTAAAAACCGGAAAAATCTTACATTATGGTAATTAATTTATCCAGCGAAGAAGATACTGTGCCAGATCTTTGGAGAAGGACTTTAAAGTCGTATTTTTTGAAGTAAAGATTCCTCAGAAGTAACGAAAAGAATTGTTCGATGCCTCCCTCCTCTCCAAATAGTTCGAAAGGGAATTCGTCACAGAAGACCCTCAGAAATTACCGAATGATGATTTCATTTGGGAATTCTGAGTGAATGACTTGTGAAAGCGTATGGCTAAAACTGCCTCTAATTTAATTTGCTTTTTGAGTACATGTATTATGAAGATCCATTTTGCCTGGCGCCATTTCCATCTCCCAACTTAATTTTAATTAATTTAAGCTAACGCAGATATTAAATACATTGCGTTATTTTTAGCATTTTTCAGCTCCCTATAAATGCCTTTGAGGATAACTTCGTAAAATATTCAATTAATTACTGGAATCGATGTGCAAAAAGGTTCTTTTAACCAAAATGGTAATTAAATAAGAATCAATGCTTTAATTTGAAAAATTAATTTAACTTTAATTTAAATATCAATGTATGCTTAAACAAAAAGGATATTTATATTTTCTTAGATGTCATAAAAATAATTAAAACTAGGAAATGCCTTTTATTAATTAGCCTCGGATAAGTATATAATTCAAATTTTAAATCACAAAATGGACGAGAAACCTTTGAAGATTCATTCAGGGGAGAATGTAGTTCGTTTTGTTGCAGTGTCAAATATTTGCAGCGAAATTAGATATTAATTTACTTTGATAAATTTAGAAAACCTGGAATTGTATTGTAGTAAATTATTAAAAAAACTTTTTGTTTGCTTTTTACAAAAATTTTTGTGATCATTCGATTATTGTCCCTTATGTTACTTAAACCTGACAAAAAGGGCCTGAATGCCCGAGTTTCCTGAGCTCTCCCCGTCGGTGCCACAGGTTTTCTGTTTCGTGTCCCGGCGGTGCCAAAGTAGTTTGTAGTGGTCGGGAATCCACTTTCTCAACATTAGACCCTGTCTAATAGGATCGTAAGAGCGTTGTCTTGAGGTTTAGTCATTCTTCAGTTCTCGTGGTTCCTTTGTCAAAGTGAAGCTTCATATTACCCTTAGCCATGGTCAGTCGCCTGCGACGAGGTGTGCTGGACCGGGCGTAGGCTTTCCTGCACCTGGGGGATTACAAACTAGAACTAATATACATATATATATATATATATATATATATATATATATATATATATATATATAATGCATGTAACAGATAATGGCGGGGAAGACAGCCAGGTTCATATTCGCTGAATGTGGCCGCTAAACGACGAGACTCGATGATGATTAGCAAACTTAATAAACCGTCTTACAGCCCTAGTCGGACTCTCCTATAGAATTTCTTATACGACAAGTAAATGTGGGTTATTTATCCCTAAAAATTCTCTCTATAGATAATTTCCTTTCTCTCATAACAAGTCAGTGGGCTCTCCATGCCAAATATAAGGTAAAACTCGACGCTAATCATGACTTTCCTCATCTCTATACATAGATATATATACCTCATGCTCATTATATATATACAAATATCATCATTAAACATGAAACGCATAATAGAACATTAATAATTATAAAATGAATCATTAAAAATATTATTCAAAATACATTAAATAGATTAAAAATATTAGTCGTAATTTTACTCACATAAATTAAAATTTTACTTAAATAGATTAAAATGTCCTCTCAAATATTTTAATTAGTTCCAACTATTCTATTAGTTCTGGTAAATATTTCCATTGAATAATATACCTTTAAATAAACTGTCATTATAATAATACAAATACTTTTTATACAGTTTTATGTTTATTTTATCAAAAATAGTAAAATCATCATTAAAACATTATTTATTTGTCAGCGATGTATTTTAAAATATTTATATTTATAAAAGGTAATTTTATAAATATATTATTCGTTCATCAGAGAAAGAAATTCTATTTAATTTTAAAAATTAAAGCACTAATAATTATTCTCTATTAGTAAATTAGTTTTTATCTTTACACACAAAAATATCAAAGGAAATAAAAAATGTGACATTATGTAAAGATGTCTCATTTACTTTCTGAAATAAATAATAAAAAAGCATAACTTATTATACATAAAATTGCTTTGTTTTTGGTGTTAATTAGAAACCGAAAAAATTAAAAACCTCTAATCGGTGGGTGGAAAAGAAACACAACAGCAAACTTACCTTCACAACTTTTTGTCCTTAAAGATTAAACAACCTCATCGGCTTATGATGAGAGGGCGAGGTTTCGGCCGACTTCACAGAACAATTCTTTTTACCCTCAGAATAATAACAACAAATTAATGATTCTGCTTCCGTTTGCTTGCGATCCTGCTTAAAAAACTGAGACCTGCAGACATTCACTTTTCTCACGTGATTAAACAACCGCAACTTATCTGCCACCCCTTTAACCCATCCTGGGAATCACTTCTCTTTCACCCCCTCGTGTGTCCTAACTGTAGAAGGGAGAGGAGGAGAAATATTTTATTCGTTCCTCTTCGCTTGAAGGCAACTTTCTTTCAGTGGACTCATCGACCCAGAAGAGAACCACAGAAAATCTTACCTTACGGTAATTAATTTATCCGGCGAAGAAGATACTGTGCCAGATCTTTTAGAGAAGGACTTTAAAGTCGTATTTTCCACCCCTAAAAGATTTAGCAGAAACGAAAAGAATTGTTCGATGCCTCCCTCTCTCCAAATAGTTCAAAAGGGAATTCTGTCACAGAAGACTCTCAGAAATAAACGAATGATGATTTATTTGGGAATTCTAAGAATGACTTCAGAAAGCGTATGTCTAAAGACTGCCTCTAATGGAATTTTGCTTTTGAGTCAATGTATTATGCAGATCCATTTTGCCTGTCACCTTTCATTTCCATCTCTCAACTTATTTTAATTAAGCGAACACGGGTATTAATAGATTGCGTTATTTTTAGCGTCTCTCAGCTCTAATATATGCTTTTGAGGATAACTTCACTTAAAATATTAAATTAATTTGCTGAATCGCAAAGCAAAAAGGTTCTTTTTTGCCAAAAAGGTAATTAAATAAGAATCAATGCTGTAATTTCGAAAAAAATTAACTTAATTTAAATATCAATACATGCTTAAAACAAAAGGATATTTATATTTACTTAGATGACATAAAAATAATGAAAGCTAGGAAATGTCTTTATGAAAGAGCTCGGATAATTATATCTTTAAAATTTTAAATCATAAAATGAACGATAAACCTTTTAAGATTATTAAGGAGAATATCTTCGTTTTGTTGCAGTGTCAAATATTTGCAGCAAAATTAGAAATTAATTTATTTTGATAAATTTAGAAAGGACAGGGATTGCATTGTAGTACATTATTTAAAAACATTCTGTCTGCATTTTACAAAAATATTTATGTTCTTACGAATCATTTGCCTTATGTTATGTATGCCTGTCAAGAAAATAGAAATTTCATTATCAGCATATCCATTTATCATAACATTTTTAAATAATCTGCATAAAAACATATAATTTCGCATAGAGAACAAGAAATTTTGAATAAGTTAATTATCTCATGTCGTATTCACGGAATTCTTGTTGGCTTATTGACCTAAAAGAATATATATATTATTATAAGTCTAGTTATAATGTGAGCAGATAGCGTGGAAAAGGACTGAGGTTCAAATTCTCTAGATGTGGTCACTAAACGACTGACTAGATTGTGATTAATGATTTTAGATTAGTGATTGTAGCGTTGTTGATAAAGCATCTACGACCCTTACGGCGTCAACGTTGAAGCTTCCACGACCTGTTGGTTTAATAAAAATTGTGTTTATATTATTGTGCCTTTTATTTAAAAGTGTAACATGTGGCCTGTTTAATTCTCAAAATGATTCCGGTCAGATAGCCCTGTAAGATTTCTCTCATATGACAAGTAAATGTAAGTTACTTATCTCTAAAAGTTCCCTCTATAGGTAATTTCTCTCTTTCATCATAAATCGGTGGGTTGTTTATGGCATACATAAGCTGAACGTGATATTGCCCATGAATTTCATCTCTCTCTCTATATATATACCGATGTTTATTATTGTGTATATATTATTGTGCCTTTTATTTAAAAGGGTAAAATTGTGACCTCTTTAATTCCCCAAATGATTCCGGTCAGATAACCCTGTAGGTTTCTCTCATTTGACAAGTAAATGTAGGTTACTTATCTCTAAAAGTTCCCTCTATAGGTAATTTCTCTTTTCATCATAAATCGGTGGGTTGTTTATGGCATACATAAGCTGAACGTGATATTGCCCATGAATTTCATCTCTCTCTCTATATATATACCGATGTTTATTATTGTGTATATATTATTGTGCCTTTATTTAAAGGGTAACATTGTGACCTCTTTAATTCCCCAAATGATTCCGGTCAGATAGCCCTGTAGTTTCTCTCATTTGACAAGTAAATGTAGGTTACTTATCTCTAAAAGTTCCCTCTATAGGTAATTTCTCTCTTTCATCATAAATCGGTGGGTTGTTTATGGCATACATAAGCTGAACGTGATATTGCCCATGAATTTCATCTCTCTCTCTATATATACCGATGTTTATTATTGTGTATATATTATTGTGCCTTTTATTTAAAAGGGTAACATTGTGACCTCTTTAATTCCCCAAATGATTCCGGTCAGATAACCCTGTAGGATTTCTCTCATTTGACAAGTAAATGTAGGTTACTTATCTCTAAAAGTTCCTCTATAGGTAATTTCTCTCTTTCATCATCATAAGTCGGTGGGTTGTTTATGGCATACATAAGCTGAACGTGATATTGCCCATGAATTTCATCTCTCTCTATATATATACCGATGTTTATTATTGTGTATATATTATTGTGCCTTTTATTTAAAAGGGTAACATTGTGACCTCTTTAATTCCCCAAATGATTCCGGTCAGATAACCCTGTAGGATTTCTCTCATTTGACAAGTAAATGTAGGTTACTTATCTCTAAAAGTTCCCTCTATAGGTAATTTCTCTCTTTCATCATAAGTCGGTGGGTTGTTTATGGCATACATAAGCTGAACGTGATATTGCCCATGAATTTCATCTCTCTATATATATATACCGATGTTTATTATTGTGTATATATTATTGTGCCTTTTATTTAAAAGGGTAACATTGTGACCTCTTTAATTCCCCAAATGATTCCGGTCAGATAACCCTGTAGGATTTCTCTCATTTGACAAGTAAATGTAGGTTACTTATCTCTAAAAGTTCCCTCTATAGGTAATTTCTCTCTTTCATCATAAATCGGTGGGTTGTTTATGGCATACATAAGCTGAACGTGATATTGCCCATGAATTTCATCTCTCTCTCTATATATATACCGATGTTTATTATTGTGTATATATTATTGTGCCTTTTATTTAAAGGGTAACATTGTGACCTCTTTTAATTCCCCAAATGATTCCGGTCAGATAACCCTGTAGGATTTCTCTCATTTGACAAGTAAATGTGGTTACTTATCTCTAAAAGTTCCCTCTATAGGTAATTTCTCTCTTTCATCATAAGTCGGTGGGTTGTTTATGGCATACATAAGCTGAACGTGATATTGCCCATGAATTTCATCTCTCTCTATATATATACACCGATGTTTATTATTGTGTATATATTATTGTGCCTTTTATTTAAAAGGTAACATTGTAACCTGTTTAATTCCCCAAATGATTCCTGTCAGATAGCCCTGAAGGATTTCTCTCATTTGACAAGTAAATGTAGGTTACTTATCTCTAAAAGTTCCCTCTATAGGTAATTGCTCTCTTTCATCATAAGTCAGTGGGTTGTTTTATGGCATACATAAGCTGAACGTGATATTGCCCATGAATTTCATCCTCTCTATATATATACACCGATGTTTATTATTGTGTATATATTATTGTGCCTTTTATTTAAAAGGGTAACATTGTGACCTGTTTAATTTCCCAAATGATACCGGTTAACTCCCCCATGTCGTGATAGACAAATACTAAAAGTAAATTAAACTAAAAAAATATTTGTATTAAAAAAATTGTTAAAGGAATTCGTGTTTATAACGAAAATTTTAGTTTTGTAGGAATATAAAAAAATTCTTTACAATAAAAAAAAAATTCTAAAAATGGGCATCATTTATGATTGAATTTGTGGACTAAGAGATAATGTCTGAAGCCATTAAAAGTCACTAATATGAAATAGAACAGCATAAATATCAGATCAAGAAGAAAATAAACATTTAATATGAAAAAAATTATAAATATTTTAGTGTCGCGATATTATCCACTTTTAGTTCATTAATATGAGAAACTTCTTAATATACTGCCGTTCTTACAGGATTGAAGCATTATTTCTTCTTTTTCACATTCTTTCAGTAACGCATAAATGAATTATTCTTTTGAATATAAACATAAAAAACAATTTGTTTCACAATGTGCCTCATGTTTAACGATTATCCTTTTATATCAGATTTATAGGCATCGGACTTTCAGAAAATCCTAGTTGAACATTAATTAACCTTTAATTTATTCTGAAGCTGATTAAATGAAGGGAAACCTTTGGCAATGGAATTACCTCCAGAATTACTTTCCATTGAGAAAATTTTTTAAACTAATCTACCCCAATATCATTCTTAATAAGATTTGCATGTAATGACACTACTTGTTTCGTTTTTATCGTTGAGAAAGAATTATTCAATAGCTAATTCCTAGCTATTGTAGGAATTTACTTTGACAGATCTTGTAAGTTAGATCCCTTAAAATGTAAATTATTTGAATTATCTGCCTATGTTATTTTCAAAATTGTCTGTGCATCTCGTTTCAAAATGTATCCATTTGACAGAATAAAACTTTTAATACTTCACGAATAATTTTAATAATGTCATTAACGCAGTTATCTTTTGGCAAAATATTTTAATTATTGTTTAATGAAAATTCCAGTCAAACTGATATAGTAGTGAAAATAATTAACTGACATCCACAATAATTAACTTAAATCCGTATTATTTTATAATATTATTTTTTGTAAATGAAATTGCTTAATTTATAAATCTCAAGAAAAAAATTTAGAAATACTCTCCAATTTTCTGTTAACTCAAAGATCTTTTAAACCACAATAATAATCGACGAAAAATTAAATTGTATTATATAAATTACTATTAAAATGAATTTTTTCATTTAAGGTGCAAATGTTACCAATACCCAAGTATTCGATATCAACATTATATCCACTTAATGATCCACTTAATCAGAGTTTAAGTAAAAGGAAATAGTCTCTGAAGGTCTTATACAAAGATTTAAAGAAACCCTCCAGAAAAAGATAACGAAACTAACTAAAATTATAAATTCAATTAACTAAATAAAATTACTAATTCAATTCATTAACGCTTTGGCACTACAATTATTGTTAAAAATTGCCATGCAGAAACTTGCATCTTGCTTTCTTGTAAATAGCCTTATTTATTATTCAAATTAATGCCAGTTTAAAAACAATAGGCCATATTTTTTCAGCTGAAACAATAAGACATATATTTCCTTTTAAAAATTCCTGAAAATTTCTAAACTATTGACCTTTCTAGATTTTTAACTCTTTTTGAAAATATAGAGGATATTGACCATGTATAAAATTTGTGACATTCTACAAATATGCAATAAGTGATGAAAAGAAAAAAAAAAAACACTGAGGCAAAAAAAAAAAATCTTTTATACTTTGTGGTTAATTAAAGTTATATATAATACTTTGACACATAATTTTTGATTTCAATATACATCAGTCAATAAAATAACTGTAAATAACATATAATAAAAAACAGTTTTTATATCAAATATTGATTTTACAACTACGTTTAATTAATTTCAGATACAAAACTGTAACAAAAAAATTCTTACGGGATGTTAAATTATAATTATTGTTATGCATAAATATCAAGCTGTTTATCATGATTGCTTCACAAAGCATACTTGCTATTGTTGCCTGCATACATGCAGTTGCTATTCCCTTATATTATGAAGTAAGTAAAGGCCAATTGGAGATATGTTCTACGAAGAATACGAATAAAAGATTTAATTTCTTATTCAAATAAGTTATAAAAATTAATCTTTAAAATATTACTCAAATAAGTTAAAATATTAGCCATCTCAAATATTTTAATTTGTAGCTATTCCATTTATTTAATATACGTTTAACTGAGCAACATTATATAATGTGCACTAATCAAAATATTACTAAAAAATAGATTAAAATATTAGTCAAAATTTTACTCAAATAAATTAAAATGTTAGTCACATCAAATATTCTAATTAGTAACTACTTAATTAATATAATTTTTAACTAAGCAATCATTATAATAATGCAATGTACTTGAGGGTGTAATAATAATTAAATCATTACCTATTTGTGAACGATAAAATCATAATATATATATATATATATATATATATATATATATATATATTTAGAGGAAAAAAAAAAAAGTTAAAATACAAATATATTAATAATTCAGTGACAGAAATGTAAGTTAATTTTAAAAATAAAACTAAATATCAATAATTTTTTTCTCCATTTATAAATTAGTTTTTTATCTTTGCACACAAAACTTCAAAGAAAATCAAATTAATGTGGCAATACGCAAAAGAATGCTTCACTTATTTTCTGAAATAAATAAATATACATATATAAATTATTCTACATAAAAATGCATTTGTTTTGTGTTAATTAGAAAAACCAAAATTAAAAACCTCTCAATGAGTGGTGGAAAAGAAACACAACAGCAATCTAACCTTTCGAACATTTTTTCTTTAAAAGATTAAATAATCCTCCTCGGCCTTTCAGGAGAGGGCGAGGTTTCGGCCGACTTCACAGAACAATTCTTTTTCAACCTCAGAATAATAGCAAATTAATGATCATGCTCCGTTCCCCTTTACGATCCTGGAAACTCAGACCTGCAGGCATTCACTTTTTTTCTCACGTGATTAAACAACCGCAACTTATCCACCACCCTCTCTAACCCCTCCTTAGAGTCGATTCTCGTTCAGAAATCTCCTCCCCTCCCCCCCAAATTAACTGTAACTGTAGAAAGCAAAGGGCAAATATTTTATTCGTACATCTTCTCTTGAAGGCAACTTTCTTTAGCGGTCTCAACGACCCAGAAAAGAACTGGAAAAATCTTACCTTGCGGTAATTAATTTATCCGGCGAAGAAGATACTATGCCAGATCTTTTGGAGAAGGACTTTAAAGTCGTATTTTCCACATAAAAAGATTTCGCAGCAGTATCGAAAAGAATTACTTCCGATGCCTCCCTCTCTCCAAATAGTTCGAATTCGTCACAAAAGACCCTCAGAAATTTCCGAATGATGATTTCATTTGGGAATTCTGGTGAATGACTTTGTGAAAAGCGTATGTCTAAAGACTGCCTCTAATGGAATTTGCTTTGAGTCAATGTATTATGCAGATCCATTTTTGCCTTGTCACCTTTCATTTTCATCTCTCAACTTATTTTAATTAAGCTGACACGCTCATTAATAGATTGCTTATTTTTAGCGTTTCTCAGCTCCTATAAGTGCCTTTGAGAATAAATTCGTGTAAAAATATTCAATTAGTTACTTTTAATCATGGGGGAAAATAATTTTTCTATCAAAAGGTAATTAAATAAGAATTAATGTACTAATTTGAAAAAGAAAAAAACTTAATTTAAATATCAATGTATGCTTAAACAAAAGGATATTTATATTTACTTAGATGACATAAAATAATTAAAACTAGAAAATGCAGCTTATTAAGGAGCTCGGATAAGTATATCATAAAATGTTATATCATAAAAAGGTACGAGGAATCCTTTTAAGATTTAATTAAGGGAGATTATCGTTCGATTCGTTGCACTGTCAAAATATTTGCAGCGAAACTATAAATTATTACTTTGATGAATTTAGAAAGGACTGGGTTACATTGTGGTGGTATTTTCAAAAATATTTTGACTGCATTTTATGAAAAATTCTTCTGTTCTTTTTCGACTCTATAACCTCATATGTAGCCTGTAAAAATAAAAATTTTATTATTTGCGTATCAATTATCATAACATTGATCAATAAACTGCATAAAAAAAATATAAATTTACATGAGAACAAGAAATTTCAAATTTCACTGAATTCTTCTTGTCTTTTTGTCTTGAGGACTTATTATGTTGTATATATATCTAGTTATAATGGGCTCAGATAGCTTGGAAAAGGACTTAGATTCAAAGTCGCTGGATATGTCTTCTAAACAGCGAAGACTTGATGGCGATCGTAGCTACGTGGACAAAGCGTCTTACAACTCTAGTATGGTGGCCTGTAGGATTTCTCTCATACGACTTGTAAATGTGGGTTACTTATCCCTAAAATTTCATTCTAGATAATATCCATCTCTCATCACAAGTCAGTGGGTTGTTCTTGGCATACGTAAAATTGAACGTGATACTACCCTTTATTATCATCTATCTCTATATATAACCATGTTTATCATATACACAGTCCAGTCACATTAATGTGACCACCACCTACTCGACGTCAACGTGAACTAACCAATCGCTAAGGAAGGTGGCAGCACATTGCAGCAGAGTGTATATAAGGAATTCCACTTAATACCTCTTACCACTACTACCACACTCCACTTAAAGCCAGAATATACAAGAGTGTATATTCTGGCTTTTGACTAGTGCTCACATTAATATGACTAGACTGTGTATATACATACATAATCGTTAAACGTGAACCACCACATAACCAGAACAAATTGTTTACGCTTAAATAAAATCAAAACAGTTACAAATTTATACATTTCTAGAGTAATTTAAAAAATAGTAATAATGCTTCAATCATCTAATAATGACAAATTTAGAAGTTTCTTTTAAGTTAAAAGCGGATTATATCACAGGACTTTTTCACAGTATTTTTCACAGAAGCGGATTTTTCTGACAGTAAAAGTCCATATATATAAAAATGAAGATAGGCATATATATATATATATATAATATATATATAATATATATATTACTAGGTTAGGGACATTATTAGGTCTAGCATTCAACTTTTATTTGACATGATGATGAGGCCCACCTATGAGTGAGGAGGATTTAAATTCTAAAAGCAAATTAGACCTAAATTATTTGCCCTTGTTTTTAGAATTTCGGTAAAAAAATTTTTACCTCCCAAAAAAAATTGGGTTTTTATTGAATTCTTTAGGTACATAAAAAATATCTTTGCAATAAAAAAATTCTGGAAAAATGCGCATCATTTATCGTCATCATTCACATGATAAAAAATTTCATAAAATGAAAGTTGCT